>LBNU01037090.1:99198-132613 GCA_014162995.1 Artemisia annua | reverse complement strand
ATTATTATAATGAGTATGAAAATGTATTAGGATCATTGTGGGGAGTGTCGGACGTGTTAGTCACATTATTGATCGCGTGTTAACGTTTATTTGAAAATAAACTTACGTAAAATGTCAAATGTATGAAAAACGTTAATTTGAATAACCTACGAGTGGAATAGCATGTAAATGTTATTGTGATGATATGTGGTCTATTTCTAGTCCGTATGAAGTGTCCCTGCTAATAATGCATGAATTCGCATCTAAACCAAACCGGTTACGCGAATATGAATACCCGTAAACCCCGTTTACGATGAATTGAATGATATGCATGAATAGTACTTTCCCTTCGGGAATGAATAGTGTCATGTGAATAGTAAATTTTCTGAACACTTCTCGGAATCTCAAATTGACTCCAAAAATGATGAATAGTAAAATGATGAATAGTGATCGATGAATAGTAAATGATGAATAGTAACGGGTGAATAGTGAAATGTCGAGGTTTGGGAAATGACCTGAAATTGTGGGTTGTGACATATTGCTCATGGCCTTTTGTCTTAGTCAGAAAAGCAACCTTGTTATGATCTTTCTTGACTTGAAGAGATGCCATGTGAAGATTTTGTGATGAGAGGTTACGACTTAATCAATTTGGGAATGGGTTTAAACTGTTTGATGATGGAGTGAGTTATTTTGGGCAAAGTGATTTGAATTAGGTTATAAAAGGAAGTTACCCAATCATGGCCAAGTATATCGGAACAGTTTGTTGACCATATCTGACGTGTAAAATAACTTTCAAAAACAACCCTTCAGCAGAATCAATGGTCAATCTGCTGATCAACAGTCAATCAGCAGAATCAATGAAAGTGTAAAAATATCGTAAGTAAATATCTTGAGTTTTACTGTGCCATCGAACTCACATTAATGACCATCAATCCTTGACTTTGTCTATAAAATAACCCCAAATCACTCGATACAGTTATCACTTTTCCCCAATTATCAACAAACCCTAATTTCTCTATAACCTCCCAATTACCATCTCAAATATTTTTCCAAACATGAATCCTATTGAGATATCACCCGATTCATCATCATCTTTAGAGAACAATGGTGGGGTAATTATTTTCCACCCGGATGCCCTGAGAAACCCTGGCAAACCAAGGAAGAGGCTTGCAAAAAGAGGCACGACCTCAATGTTCCTTTACCTTTAACCTCTGATGAGGAATCTTCTGAAAATGAAGACCCATCATTCATTCCTCCTCATGATCCCAAAAGAAATCATTTACCACCCTTTTCTTCGTCCATCCAATTGGCTTCTTCTTGCTCTCGAACAAGGACCAGAAGTGCCAATCCATCTTTACAACCATTGTCATTGCCTTGGTCAAGGAGATCTAACCCTCCACTTCCAAAATCAAGAGAAGTAGTGATTGGTCATCCTGCTCCAAGATCTGGTGCTTCATACCATGGACCCAAGGGAAAGGGCAAGAAGGCAGAGATGATGGAAAAAGGGAAAGGGAAAATGGAGTAGAAGATTGTGTGATGTTGCCCGAGACCAAATTTAGATAGTATGATGTTGCCAGGGACCAGACATAGGTTCTTGAGCATCATCAACGTTTTCATCAATCCATCCTTCCATTTCACCTTCAGCTTCTTCATCGTACTGGACATGCATATCCACCAGGATTTTGCAATATGAATCATAGAATTTTAGGATTTGTGTAGTTGAAAATGTATAGGAATGATCTTTATTTGCTTTTGAAGTTGTTTGTACTCTGTAACTTGTTTCTTGAATGAATGAAAAACTTGAATTAGTATTTTCCAACACTTCTTGTCTTTCTCTTCAGTAGATGTAATGAGCATCACTTGTATTCCACTTCAGTAGAAACAGAGATAATCAGTTGTATATGCTTCAGTAGAAACAATGAACATCACTTTCGTCCTTCTTCAGTAGAAACAATAACTGCTTCAGAAGAAACAATAACTTCAAGTTACAAGACCTTGTCCCAAACAATCCAAACCAGCAACTACACAGACCTGTATGCTGTGAAACAAACACATAGTAGCAAACCAAACAAACAAACTAATATGCTAAGAAACACATTAGATGGTTAGTGTTAGAAATCTAAAATTATACAAGATTTACAACAACATTCAATCCTCCCCTGAGGGATATGCCTCCCCTCAAACAATGCATTTAAGGGTTAACCATCCCAATGTGGACAACTAAGTGTTGAAACCTAGGTCCATCAAAAGCTTTAGTCAATAAATCTGCCACATTATCATCTGTGTGAATTTTAACCACTTTTATCAAATGTTTTTCATATGCATCTCTTATAAAGTGGTGTCTTATCTCAATATGCTTTGTTCTATTGTGAAAAACTGGATTTTTAACAATGCATATGGTACTTTGATTATCAATAAAGATGGTGGTGTTCATGAAATTGAACCCATAATCCAGCAACTGATTTTGTATCCAAAGTACCTGCCCACAACAATTGGCAGCAGCAACATACTCTGCTTCAGTAGATGAGGTAGCAACAATAGTTTGTTTCTTGCATTGCCAAGAAATCAATCTTCTCCCAAGAAATTGGCAACCTCCAGTTGTGGACCTTCTATCCAAATTTGCACCAGCATAGTCACTATCACTATAGGCTTCCAACTTGAAAGGGGACTCTCTTGGGTACCAAAGACCTAGATGAGGCTGGCCTTTAAGGTACTTGAAGATCTTTTTGACTGCATTCAAGTGAGAAGTAAGTGGAGTAACTTGATGCCTTGAACAAGCACTCACAGCAAATGTAATGTCAGGCCTAGAAGCTGTCAAATACATCAAAGAACCAATCATAGATCTGTATAGGTGAACATTCACAGCTGGATCTGATTCAATGTTGTTCTTTGGTTTAGGAGCTTCATAGGGTGTAGTGGCAGTTCTGACACTTTCCATACCAAACTTTGTCAAAATGTCTCTCACATATTTCTCCTGATGGATAAATATGCCATCTGGTTTCTGCTGAACCTGTAGACCCAAGAAGAAAGTAAGCTCCCCCATGGCACTCATCTGAAATTCACCCTTCATTAAGTCTTCAAATTCCCTGCACCAAGCTTCTTTGGTGGATCCAAAGATAATGTCATCCACATAAACTTGCACAAGTATAATATCCCTTGAATCCTTCTTTAGAAAGAGTGTTTTGTCAATGGCACCTCTCCTGTAGCCATGCTTCAGTAGAAACTTTGAGAGCCTAGCATACCATGCCCTTGGTGCCTGATGTAAGCCATAAAGAGCTTTGACCACCTTATAAACATATTCAGGGTGATCTGGATCTTCAAAACCTTTGGGTTGAGTGACATAAACTTCTTCTTCAATCTCACCATACAAGAATGCACCTTTGACATCCATCTGATATACAGTAAATCCTTTGTAAGATGCATAGGCCAAGAAAATCCTTATGGCCTCAACTCTAGCAACAGGTGCAAAAACTTCATCATAATCTATTCCCTCTTCTTGCCTGAACCCCTGAGCCACCAATCTTGCCTTGTTTTTGACAACTATACCTCTTGCATCTCTTTTGTTCTTCAAGATCCATTTTGTCCCAATAGCATACTTCCCATCTGGTAAAGGAACCAATATCCAAACCTGCTGATGCTTGAATTGTTGCATTTCCTCTTGCATTGCCTCAAGCCAACTATTATCTGCAAGGGCTTGTGGAACACTGGTTGGTTCCATTTGGGAGAGAAAACAAGCAACCAGACAATGTTGAAAGTCTGTATGATTGTCTCTCTGCTGCTGGGAAACATAAGACATAAAAGCAACTTCTCCATACTTTGTCTTCTTCACAGTGCTTCTAGTATGAACAGGATCTTTAGGATCACCTATTATATTCTCCATTGGATGATTAGTGTGAATCCTTTTTGTTGCATTGGGGTTGACATCAATGGTTTTGTCAAGATTGGTCACACTTGGTTCAAAATCACTATCATAGGAAGAGGAAGTGAAGATGCCACCTTTGGGTTGGTGATTACCAAGATCTGTAGGACTTGGAAATCGTGTATATGGTTCACCAAAGTCTGTTGACACACGAGCAGAAATAGGAGTAGAAACAGGTTGGGCATCACCAGGAATGAAGTTATCAGAAGAAACAGGAGAACTGTCAGTAGAACTGTCAGCAGAATCCTGATTTCCACTGATGGCTTGTGCTGATTGTCTCAGAAGTGCTTCAACATCTTTAGTAATCTGTGCACCAAGTTTCTCAACTTCTTGAGTAGCCGCATGTTCTTGTGTCATGAGCTTAGCAAGATCCTCTGCATAGTGTGACTCATCTTCATCCTTCTCAGAAGTATCTTTTCCACTGTTTCCTGCAAAATGGTCAGGAGTAATGGAAGGTACAACAATAGTTAGCTCATCAAACTCAGATTCATCCTCTGAGTCATCATCCATTACACCTGCATTGTTAGAAGGAGAATCTTTTGTACCTGCATATTGGTTAGCAACAAATCTAGTATACCCCAAAGAGTCAGTTAAGTAATCCAGGTCAAAATACCAATCATGACCATGACCTTATACATTAGGTTTTTCTTCTAGGTATCTCAGATTAAGAGTCTCCTCTATCCTTTTAGCATTCAGGTTATATACCCTATAAGCCTTACTATGAGCTGAATAACCCACTATGTATCCCTCATCAGCCTTGCCATCATATTTCCCAAGTGGGTCACTAGTGTTCAAAATGGTCACATGACAGCCAAAAGGTCCTAGGTAATGAATAGAAGGAATTTTCCTTGTGAGAAGTTCATAAGGTGTCTTTGAATGAGGTTTAGTGATAGAGACCCTGTTCAGAACATAACAAACAGTGCTTACTGCTTCAGTCCAGAACATTGTGGGTAGCTTAGAGTCTGCAAGCATGGATATTGCTGCATCTATTAAGGTCCTATTCTTTCTTTCAGCAACGCTATTTTGTTGTGGGGTCCTGGGATTGCTATAGTCCCTTTTTATCCCTTTAGAGTTACACAGGTCTATTAAAACCACATTTTTGAACTCTGTTCCATTATCACACCTTATACCTTTAACCTTTTTATTAAGCTCGTTTTCCACTAGGTTAATAAAATCTTTTAAAATTGGAGATGTTTCATCTTTAGTTTTCAAAAAGAATACCCAGCAAAACCTGCTATAATCATCAGTGATCACCAAACAGAAGTACTTATGATCATTACTTCTTACTTGAGTTGGACCAAATAGGTCCATATACAGCAACTGAAGTGGTTCAGTGATATTGCTCACTGCTGTAATGGCTTTGTAAGAGGCTCTGTGTTGTTTTCCTTTGTTGCAGGCAACACAGTTGTGTTCATTGGTGAAGACCTTGGAAGGAAGCCCTTGAACAAGACCAAGTTTAGAAAGCTTGTTGATGGTCTTGAAGTTCACATGAGCCATCCTTCTGTGCCATTTGGTAGATTCATCCATGGAAACTTTAGCCACCAAACATGTTAGATCACTGTCAGGTTGTACCTCATTCATGTTGAATGTGTACAAATTATTGCTTCTTGGAACTCTCAGCAGAATTGGTGTATCTTCTGGAAGTTTGAAGTCTTTGTTGAGTACAAGACATTCATTCTCAGAGAAGAAAACTTTGTTCTTTTATCACAAATTTGTGATACTGAGAAAAGATTAAAGTGCTGCAGTTCCTTCACATAAAGTACATTTTCAAAATCCAGCATGGGTGTTCTGATAGTTCCTCTCCCTGTGATTCTACCATTTCCTCCACCAAAGGTCACATTACCTCCACCTTCTATGGGTACAAAATTAATCATCTTTTGTCTGTTCCCTGACATGCTTCTTGAACAGCCACTATCTACTATGCCAACCTCTTTACTTAGTAAGGGATGATCCTACAACAACAACAAAAAATATACAAAATATAAGTACACTTTGGAGACTCAAGTCATGGCTGACTTGAACCTGCCTTGTGGATCATAAGAAGTAGGCCATGTAGATGTATAAAATCCACCATTGTTCTTGGATCTTCTTTGATAAGTAGATCCCCTGTTAGTCCAAGAACAACCTGCTGAGGGCTTAACAGCAGTATCCCATGGTGCCCCCCAACCCATATACATAGGTTGATAATAACTAGGCCAATAACCATTCTGATAATAAGGAGAAATAGGTCTAGGGAATGCTCTTGCAACATGTCTTTTCCTATATGATGAAAAAGTTCTATCAGCAGAAACTGATGCATCAGCAGATGCTGATTTATCAGCAGTATTGTATCTGCTGTTAGATTGAGTTGCTTGTGGAATATAAGCAGGTATGTCATCAACACGTTTCCACATTTGTCTAGTTGTCTTAGCACAATCACCCATTCTTTGCTCATGAAACTTACAATCCTTAATTAAATGAGATTTGCTTCCACACACAAAACATTTCTTCTTTCTAGAAGATTTATTAACATTGAAAGGAGTTCTATTGAAAGCATTCAAACCACAAACATTAACAGAATTGTTTTTGACAGAATTAACATTATTGTTTTGCAAAGAATTAAATAACAAGTCTTCAGAAGAAACTGTCTTTGAATTGGATTCATCAGCAGCAACTCCTACAGGCTTGTTTGGAGACTTGGGTGAAGGCTTGCATGTGGTCTTGGGTGAGGCCTTGGGAAGGTCTGACTGATCACTTGAATCACAACTTTCATAGGCAGTAGACCCTTTGTCAGAAGACTTGTCACTGCAGAGACAGAGTCAGCAGTATTAGTAACAGGGTCAGATAAGTCACTTGACTTTTAGCCATATAAATGGTGTGATCCATCAAAGTCAACTGTGATAGATAGGTCAATGGGCATATGTTCACCTCTAATGGGACCAGGGACAGCATGTAAGATGCCTTCTTTAACATAGTTTGCTAATCCTGCTGGTGTAGATTTTCTACTGTCATTCCTAGCTTCTAATCCTACATATTTCTGAAAACCTAATCCTATACTAGAATTTACAGTCTGACAACCATACAAACTTCTAGCTAAATTATCACCTGATATTAACCACTTCTTATGTGTAGCTATTTCAGTATCTAGCTTCTCTTCAAGATCTTGGTTATCAGACTCTAACTTAGCATTCACCTTTTTAGTATAGATTAACTCATCTTGAGCACATTTTAAGTCCTGTTTTAACCCTTTTATTTCCTCCTCATAAGCAACTTGATTCTTCTAAAACCAAATCTTTTGTTTTTCTACGATCTTTAAACCATGTTTATATGATTCAAGGTCTTTATAACACTCATTATATTTAGGTTTTAACTCATCATACATTTCTTTAAGTTCATTTTATTTCACACTACAACCAAACACACAGTTATGTACCTGAGAAATGCCCATAAGCACAAATTGATCATGAATATCCTCTAAAGTACAGCTTGCCAGCAGTCCACTCTGATCACTATCAGCATCACTTCTCTCATGAGCCTTCCAGTCAACATGATCATCCAAAGTGATCAAGGTTGTGGGATATCTAGTTTTGGCAGTATCAACTTCCCCTTGTTTTGGCAGTATCCTATCCTTGCATTCTCTGGAGAAGTGACCCATTTGACCACAAGTGTAGCACTTGATCTTCCTTCTGTCAAACCTAGCTGAATCCCTGACATTGAAACCAAACTTCCTCCCAGCCTTTTTCTCAAATCTCTTGATGCTCAATGAGAGCATAGCCACCTGCCACTTCAAGTTCATCTCTTCCATATCCAATGGATCCACCTGTTCAAAGTCCTCATAGGAGAGTTGCTCCTGAGATTCACAATCAGCAACAAAAGAGTGAAGTACATCTTCCAACACACTACCTGAAGAATGTGATTTGGTTGGGGTGTATGAAGATGATGAAGATGAAATTGGACTTGAACTAGGAGGCATTATATTGGAGGTGGAACCAACAAAAGCTGAGTAAGTGGGAGTAGATGAACGAATAGGACTTCTGACATCTGGTTCAAGAGTTTTGAGCTTGTTGTACAAATCATCAAAACTCTTCATGTCCAATCCACCCTTAGCTTTGAGTGCAATGCTTACTTGAAGCCATGATGGAGGCAAGGATCTTAAGAATTTAGCATTGCAATCTTCATTGTCTGGCCTTGCCTTCAGCTGATTCAATTGGCTCAGAATCTTATGAAATTTGTTATAACCCTTGTGGATACCTTCTTCCTCAGTGATCTGAAAGTCTTGAAACTGCTGCTTCAGCATTGACTTCCTCATACTTCTTGACTCATCATTCCCACCAAATCTAGCTTTAATTGCCATCCAGAGATCCTTTGCATCAGTCATGAAGTGAAAATCACCCACGTGATCTGGTGGTATAGCTTGAAGAAGAATAGTTCTCACTTTTATTTCCCTCTGAAGAGCAAGAACCTCTTCAGCAGATGTAGGATCAAGATAGTATATTCTACCATCTGCGTCAGTGCCAGTCCTCTTTGGGCTGTTACCTTTAAGGACCACCTTCCAAAGATTATGATCAATGTTGGTAATCCAGTTCTGCATCTGCATCGCCCAGAGTTCATACTCCTCTTTCTTAAGGTAGGGGAATTTTGCATTGCTGTTAGTGAGAGTGAGGTGATGAAGGGATGATGTGTTTTGATTGTGTGTTGCATCTGACTCAGTGTCTGATCCAGGCATGATGTAAGGTTGTGTTGTTGAGGAGTGTGTAAAAAGTTGATATTCTGAGTATCACAGAGACTCTCCCGAGGCTCTGATACCACTTGTTGAAACTAATACCCTTGATAGATCTTATAGCTCTCGTTGATCGTTAGCAGTGTCTATGTAATCACAAACACTCTAATAGAGAATCTCCAAAGCTTGTATTATAATGCGGAAAACAAATACAAACAGAAACAATGAATACTAAGAACGTTTAATCCTCTATGGATCTTTTATATAATAAGAACTTGTTTTTCAAAAACTCGTCCATAGAACATAAACTTGTGTTCCTTTTATAGACAAGGAACCTTAACCTTAAACCGTTTCACAAGAAACGCATATTCTATAAACTCAAAACAATATGCATTATCTTTTCCTAATATTACTCATGCATATCCTAACTATATTACAAAATACGCGGTTTAACTATATCCGCAGAAACTAAATATGCTGAAACTTAGTCTTCAGCAGTAACACTTCTTTAGCAGAATCTTCTCTTCAGCAGATTCCATCAGCATGTTCCATCAGCAGAATTCTCTCTTAGCAGAATTCCCAACAAATGTGGTCAGATTTTAACATGTACTGATTTTTGAGACACTTTTTCACTGCTGCTGGTGCACAAAGTTTTTAAAGGTGCAGAAATTTTGAGCAAATACGCTCCTCTTCAATTAATGACCTGTTTTTTATTTAAAGATCTGTAGTCATAAATTGAGCGGCAAGGTATTTGAGAAAATTTAAGTCCAATAGCCACCTTGTAAACCACAAAAACTCTCTTGAAGAATCATAAGAGAGAGATTTTGGGATGAAAGAAGACTTCTCTTCTTTTTCAAGAAATGATGCACTGAAACGTACAACATTTCGAAGATACACGGATATAAAGTAATCCATGCCCAAGTGAACATCACCCGGTGAGAGGAACAACCGTCTTTTTGGCGACATGTTTTCCCCATAGATAAGAGCGGGTTGCTATCTAAAGTAATAGCCAGCCGATAAGACATGTTTTAACCGGTTAATATAACTTCAGCTCAAGCTTCATTTAATATTCCGTGCCATTATTGAATGGCATTTCTAGAATCTTAAATGTTATCGATAAGCAGAAGACATGCCTAGGGTGAAACTATTTTTGGTATTTTTGTGTTTTTCAGATTTTTATGGTTTTTCTAGGTTTCATATTTTTGTATTTTCTTTTTTGGTTTTAAGAATATGTACAAGGATATGTGAAGCGAATCCATCACTCGTCACTTTCTTCCTGAAGACTTTTGAATGACTCAGGAGTAATACTCTTCATTCCAAGACGCGGGAGAATGAATTGAAACCATTCTCTGGGTAGTGCCTTGGTGAAGATGTCAGCCAGCTGAAATTCTGTCCTCACAAAGTACAATTCCACAATTCCCTTTTCCACTTGTTCCCTGATGAAGTGATGTCGAATGTCAATGTGCTTTGATCTAGAGTGTTGGACGTTGTTGATGCAAAGAGCAATTGCACTTTTGTTGTCATAGTACATCGGAATTTTGTTGTAATCAAAACCATGGTCAGACAATTGCGATATCATCCATAGGATTTGAGCGCAACAAGATGACATGGCAATGTATTTAGCCTCAGTGGAGGAGATCTACGTACTCATTTGTCTCTTTGATGACCAGCTAACAAGCTTATCTCCAAGAAATTGAGCACCACCTGAAGTACTTCGACGTGTATCTTGACACCTAGCATGATCAGCATCAGAGTAGGCAGTGAGAGCCATAGCAGTGTCTTTAGAATACCAGAGACCCATGTGAATAGTCCCCTAAAGATACCTAAAGACTCTTTTGACTGCTTCTAAGTGCTTTTTGGTAGGTCTGGATTGATAACGAGCACACATGCAGACGGCAAATAGAAGATCTGGCCTATTGGCAGTGAGGTACATTAAGGATCCAATCATGCTGCGGTACTTAGTTTGATCAACTGGAGTTCCCACAACGTCCTCATCCAGTTTTGATCTTTCTACCATCGGGGTGTCGACAGAGTCACATGATTCAAGTCCAAACTTCTTCAAGATTTCAGCAGCATACTTGGATTGATTGATGAAGATGCCGTTGGGATTTTGAGAGATTTGCAACACCAAGAAAAACGACATTTTCCCCATCATGGACATTTGAAACTCGGTACTCATTTCTTGTGAAAAACGATCACATTCTATAGGATCAGAAGAAGCAAAGATAATGTCATCTACATAGATCTGAACATGGAGTAGATGCTTGCCTGACTTTCTGGTGAATAGTGTAGGATCAACAACACCCTTTGTGAATTTGTTGGCTAGAAGGAACTTGGATAGAGTGTCATACCATGCTCTTGGTGCCTGTTTAAGTCCATATAGTGCCTTATTCAAGCGATAGACATGATTAGGGCATTCAGATTCCACAAACCCTTCTGGTTGACTCACATATACCACTTCCTTCAAGTGACCATTAAGAAATGCAGTCTTTACATCCATTTGGTAAACAATCATATTCTGACTAGCAGCATTTGCAAGAAAAATCCTGATGGCCTCAATTCTAGCTACGGGTGCAAATGATTCTTCAAAGTCTATACCCTCTTCTTGTATGAATCCTTTGGCCACTATCCGAGCCTTGTTTTTCAAAACTTCACCATATTCATCAAGCTTCACTTTGAAGATCCACTTGAGAACGATAATCATAGCACAGTCTGGAGGAGGCACTAATTCCCATACATCAAGTCGATCAAATTCATGAATTTCATCTTGCATTGCAGTGAACCAGGATGCTTTAGTCAAAGCTTCTTTGAAGTCCTTCGGCTCAGCTTTTGACAGTATGGAGTTGAAGAAGCACCGCAAGGCATCTGTGGCAAGTTGTCTAGGTGTGGATACAGGCCGGGATGGATTTCCAATGATGTTGTCAATTGGGTGATCGTTTGTCCATTTTCTGAAATGCTCATGAAGTTGAGGATTGAGGACTGAGGTAGCCGTGTTTGAGTCTTCCGAAGAGGTTGCCACATTGGATGGATCAGGAGCAAATACGTTGACAAATTGTTCAGCATGTGGTTGAGCAAAGGGATTCACTTCAATAGAATTATCAGATGCAGCTCCTTGAGGTACTAAAGAAGGTTGATCGCTGAGAGTGGGATGAGTATGACTTGATGTCAGAGCATTTTCACTAAGGGAGATGAAGACGGAAGGCTTATTTGTTTATTGAGGTGCATCATTAGCAGCAACATCAGGACCAATGACTTGCGGTTNTACCATCGGGGTGTCGACAGAGTCACATGATTCAAGTCCAAACTTCTTCAAGATTTCAGCAGGATACTTGGATTGATTGATGAAGATGCCGTTGGGATTTTGAGAGATTTGCAACCCCAAGAAAAACGACATTTTCCCCATCATGGACATTTGAAACTCGGTACTCATTTCTTGTGAAAAACGATCACATTCAATAGGATTAGAAGAAGCAAAGATAATGTCATCTACATAGATTTGAACATGGAGTAGATGCTTGCCTGACTTTCTGGTGAATAGTGTAGGATCAACAACACCCTTTGTGAATTTGTTGGCTAGAAGGAACTTGGATAGAGTGTCATACCATGCTCTTGGTGCCTGTTTAAGTCCATATAGTGCCTTATTCAAGCGATAGACATGATTAGGGCATTCAGATTCCACAAACCCTTCTGGTTGACTCACATATACCACTTCCTTCAAGTGACCATTAAGAAATGCAGTCTTTACATCCATTTGGTAAACAATCATATTCTGACTAGCTGCACTTGCAATAAAAATCCTGATGGCCTCAATTCTAGCTACGGGTGCAAATGATTCTTCAAAGTCTATACCCTCTTCTTGTATGAATCCTTTGGCCACTATCCGAGCCTTGTTTTTCAAAACTTCACCATATTCATCAAGCTTCACTTTGAAGATCCACTTGAGAGCGATAATCATAGCACAGTCTGGAGGAGGCACTAATTACCATACATCAAGTCGATCAAATTCATGAATTTCATCTTGCATTGCAGTGAACCAGGNGTAGTCTAGTGTGTTTCTTTTAGGATGTTCAGTGGTGAAGCATACTTGTAGGTGATGTCATAAAACGAGAATTAACTACACTAAATGAGGAATTTAAAATAGTGACATACTGATATCTAAAATTCTTACGCTTGGACATAAAGCCGTGTTTGAGTCTTCCGAAGAGGTTGCCACATTGGATGGATCAGGAGCAAATACGTTGACAAATTGTTCAGCATGTGGTTGAGCAAAGGGATTCACTTCAATAGAATTATCAGATGCAGCTCCTTGAGGTACTAAAGAAGGTTGATCGCTGAGAGTGGGATGAGTATGACTTGATGTCAGAGCATTTTCACTAAGGGAGATGAAGACGGAAGGCTTATTTGTTTATTGAGGTGCATCATTAGCAGCAACATCAGGACCAATGACTTGCGGTTCTGGCTCGACTATCTATTGAGGTTCAAAATACTCATCATACATTAGGTTGAATAACTTCTTCAAGTCCTCACTAGTGGGTGGCACATAAGGAGCATCGGTAGTGGAAGTCTGTACAAGTCCTGAACTAATTGGTCCAGGAGTCAAAAGATTAGATGCGGGTCCAGAACTGGAGTGTTCAGGAGCCGTGTGCTCAGAAAGCTCATCAAACGTGACATGAATGGTTTCCATGATTTGCCGGGTTCTTTTGTTGGTGATTCGATAACCCTTCTTATTTGGTGCGTAACCAACAAAAATTCCAATATCAGCTTTTGCCTTCAGCTTTCCCAAGTCTTCACTATCGTTAGTTGGGTAGCATAATGCACCAAACACTGGAAGAAATGATAGATCAGGTTTTCTCTCGTGCACTAGCTAATAGGGGGTTTTGCCGTGAAGAGGATGTATCAGTGATCGGTTCTGGGTGTAGCAAGCAGTTGCAATTGCCTCTCCCCAGAGGAACATAGGAGCTTTAGAGAATATCAACATGGTTCGAGCGGCCTCTACCAGGGTACGGTTGCATCTTTCAATGACTCCATTCTGCTGAGGTGTTCGAGGTATACTCCTTTGATGACTAATTCCAAGGTTTTCATAAAATTGAGTAAGTTGCTGGTTAACAAACTCAGTTCCGTTGTCTGTGCGGACGAATCTGACAGTTTTATTGAGTCCAACTTGCAGCTGCTTGATGAGTTTAATGATGATCTTAGGAGTCTCATCCTTGGATCTGAGGAACTTTACCCATGTAAACCGGGAGTAGTCGTCAACGATCACTAACACATATCTCTTCCCAAATATGTTTTGTATTCTCATTGGTCCACACAAATCCATGAGAAGGGTATGAAGAACTTCCATAATCGTGTTGATTGTTTTGGGTTTGTGTGTTTGTTTCTTGCTTTTACCTAGCTGACAAGCAGAACAGAGATGATCTTTTTCATATTTCAGCCAGGGCATGCCTCGAACAAGATCTTTACGAGTGAGCTCATTGATGATACCGAAGTTCAAGTGATTCAAACGACGATGCCACAACCATGACTTGTTCTTGGATGCCTGATTGGTTCTAAAACAGTCAACTAATATTAACCAAGGATTTGGTCAACAAAAGTCAAACTATCAAAGACACAATGCAAAACCAAGGAGTATAGTTATTTCCTTTTGTACCCCATGCAAGTCCAAGAGACCTCAAGTTGGCAACTTAGCATTTTCTAGTGTAGTTTGCTAAGAAAAGCATAAATTGTATGCTCATGTATCAAAGATTATGTTTTTAACATAATCTATTTCAATAATTATATTAATGAATGCGTCTTATGTTTTATTTCCATGAATTTATATTTAGTTCTCTTGTACTATATGCATTGTATATTGCTTGTGCTCTAAATATTTTTGCAAGCATTCCATATCTCGATTTCTCTTATGACCTCATAACGAGGGGGAGTATACGTCAATGGGGAGCTCCAAGCTCATGGGGAAAACCTTTTTGATGCTAACAAAAAGGGGGAGAAATGATATAAACTCACTAAATACTTGTATATATCTTAATTTTTGTTTTAATGAGTTTAGATTTTGTAATCATCGAAAAGGGGGAGATTGTTGATATAAATAATGCGTAAAAACGTTATTGATATTTTTTGATATCCCTATGTTTTGACGATCACAAAATTTAAAAACATTAAATGTAAAATTACTACGTAAACAAGTATTTAGTTACAAATATCATATCATCCAACAATATCACTTAAGGTATGAATAAACAAATGTCTAATACATTTTATGATCAAAGGGACTTTTATTTTAATATTACAAAGTTTGTTAAATCATATAAACATATTATATATTTTTTGGAAAAACACTTTTGGTAATTAAAGAAAATGTTTAATTCATAACAAATATATGAATTCAAATTTTTAACCAAAATCAGTTAATTTTTCACCAAATAAACTTTCCCCAGAAAAGACAAAGAAAAATGGCCATTACAGGAGGGCGGCCCCCTTAATTATAAGGGGGCCCCCTTAATTTTAAGGGGGCCGGCCACCATTTAAGGGAGTCGGCACGCTCCTGTTGTCAGATGTAACAAACCGAAATTTTCCAGACTAATTTTAAATAATAAATCATATTTATTATTTATTAAGCATCACTTTTGGACTTTTCCTAAAATATTTGAATTTAGTACGAGAAATTATCTCGCAAAACGTGAAATCCGACACACAATGCGTACCGGCACAACCGTAACTCGACGAATATTTTAATGTGATTTTCATACTATTTATGAGAAAATAGTCGTGTAAATACTCGTCTTTCGTGGAAAAATCATTTTAAGCGCAATGGCATAACTCTCATATCTCGAGTCGATCGTTTACTAGCTCAAATGGGTCCCACACTCTTAATACACAAAAGATTACAAAAATAACAGATATGTTCCTTGTGATTAACTTTAACCGCCGCTCCTTAACTTTAATGTAATGACCGAATGGTCCCTGTGAATTACAAACCCTAGCCTCCCCCTATATAAGCACCACTTATATCATTTTTAGGTTTTGTCTTCCCATTTGCAACATATAGCCTCCTCCCTTTCTCTCTCTCTATTCAGCCGCCCCTTTTCCATCAAATATTCTAGCCACAAATCCGGCCACTGGGCCACCACCGCCGGTCACCAACTCTCACCGCCACCACCACTTTACTCATCTAGATCTCCTCGTCATTTCTACATACCGCACGCGCTCCAAAACACTCTTCCACCATCGAGTACGCGCCACCATCTATCTTTGAAGATCCGAAGTGAATATAGACGACCTGGAGTTTGTTCGTGGTTTTGCTCATGTTTTTGGATCGTGAGTTAACATAGGGTGTTTGTTCGTGGTTTTTGCAGTCGAGTTTGTCACCACCATCACCTCGCATCTCTCTATCTCGCGTTCTTTCTTGGTATAATGAAAACTTAAGCTCACTCTTATTACATCTTTAGTTTTAAACCGAGTATAGATTGATTTATAAACTTTGGTTACATATTTCGTGGATTAAAAGGTATTAAAAATGGATTTAAAAACGTTTTGATATGGTTTCGTGTGGTTATTTTGAGCTTAACATGTTTTTATTTTGAATTACTTATTTATAAGCACTCGGAAGTGCTTATTTCATGGCTACTCTTTTTTTTCCTATTGGGTCCGGCCTCGGCTGGGAAAAAGGAACCCATCTAGGGTGTTTGTTTGCTCGGTTTGATAGTGAACCTGAAAGGGTGTTTTGCTTGGTCTCGGTTCACAGCAAAAAGGACACACGAGGGTGTGTCGTTGCGTTTGTTTTGTTTCTCGGTACAACCACAGCCCAAGAAGGGTGTGTTGGTCTTGCTTGTGTCTCGATTAGCACCCACGAAGGGTGTTGTTTGCTCTCGGCTCAGCCATACACACGAAGGGTGTTGGTATGTGTTGCATTGTTTGTTTGGTTTCGGTTCACAGAAAAGTCACCACAAGGGTGGTTTTTGTTGTGCTTGCTATCGATTCAACAACAACCCACGTAGGGTATGTCGGTTTGTCCTAAGCTTTGTTCGATGGCTTATATTCTATAAACTGCTCATTATGGTTCGATTGATCATGGTCGAGTCTTGCGTATTATCATTTTAGAAACTAGAAACCACAAGTTGACTCATTTTATATTTCATAATGTTTAATTTCTAAAATGTTAGTATTGTGTTCGTGTATTTTGACTCGAGACACCACGTAGGTGTTGAGGGACTCATGTCTTGATTTGCATTTCCAGTCAAGAATAGGGTGCGTTTGGACTTAATTATGGGTTAAGCCCACATGTATAAAATAAAAAGAGTATAAATTTTAAGGTGTTTAGTGAGTAATATACATTTTGTCAAAGGTAATAAACTTGACATTCATATCCAAATACTGGACTAGCAATATTTATTGGTCTTGACATTGTATTCTTGATATGTTTCGGTTACATGGGAATGATAACTAATATCGGACTTTACGGATACTTATCGGGTTAAAATATTCGGATTATAACTTGACACTTGGATGTATATTGAATTATATCATTAGACAGTTTGACTCATATTGGACATTTGGAACTACAGACGAAATGTAGTATATTAGACTCAGGATGAATTTAATATATTAAACTCGTAACGAACCTAAATATCCAAGTAACACATATTGAACTAATAAAGAGTTGTTGATTATAGACTTGTCGGGAAATATTGTTTGAGAAATTGAGTTTTATTAAAATCTAATGACTTGGGAAAGTTGTATAAGCGGACGCGTTATGCCGAAATTTATAACACTTTCTAAATCTATATTTTTATTTCGAAAACCCTGTTATCTATATGAAACCCAACAATAATCCTATTGTTATCTATATGAAACCCAACAATAATTCCTAATCGTTAGTCATAAATCGTTAGGGTTTAAACCGCCTTGTGGGTTTTTATTTGGTTCCTTATTACTGGTTTTATTACGTTGGTTATATCTTCTATATAAGGTTCGATATCCTTCATCTATTACGCAAGATTAATCTTTTTGGTTAAGTGGTTCAAGTTATACGACTCCCACTTAGGGTTTCGATTATAAAGTGCGTATTAGAACTTCTTGGTTTGTGTTTGCTGCTGATTGCGACTTCACTCTTATTTGAACCCCTATTGTCAGGGTTCAGCGTTTGCAAGCTACTGTTGATTTGGTTGGATGATACCCTAACTATTAGGGCTGGCACTGTTGTAAAGATCTGAATTGGAATGGTATTGGTTGTGGGTTCAAGAGAGAGTGCAAGAGATTGTTTAGTACTGTTTGATCCTATATTGGGTAGAATTATTCATCTAACGAGTCAATTTGTAAGGCTTTTGGAAGTTTTTGATACTATTGGCAGATTATGATACTATGGATGTTCACGCTGATCTTTGTTGCATGAGACAACTTGTTGGTAATCAAGTCATAGTTCGTGTGTTTGGGTTCCTGATTTTTGCGTTATCATTCTCTTATGTTGATTGCCTGTGCTGGAGCCAAGGTTTTGTTATTCGTTCATTGTGGTCAAATTAATCATGTTATGATTGTTATATTTTATGGGAATTTGCTGCTATCTCGTCTAGTGTTGGAAGTTAAGTTTGAAAGGTCTTGTTCAAAATCCTTTGTATCAACATGTTCGTTAAAATTCTATTTGCTATGGATCGCACTCTTATTAGGTTACTAGATTATGCTTTGTGCATAATACTAATAGAAGCTACAAATGGATTTTTGGTTTGTGCTGCATGGGTGTTAGGGTTTTCTATAACACTATTTGATTATTACGCTTTATTGCTGCTACTGGTTTGATGATTCATGAATGATTATTCACATTTGCTGGTTGTAGAGGTTGAATAAAGTGAATGGTACAATAAGTGGAAGGGTTGCATATGACTTGATCCTTGTTACTCCTCATGTGTTTCACTCGTATTTTTTGGAGTATTGGGTCAAATCCGAATATGCTGGAAGGTTGGGTCGCTTAGACCATGTTTATGCTTCAAGTTCGATTTGCTATGGAAGTCATTCTTATTAGGTTATTAGATTATGCATTCTGCATGATACTAATAAAGATGCAATTGGTTGAAGCTGGAAGTTTGTACTACTTTGACGACATGGAGATTCAAGGAATTGTCTACTTGGTAGTGTTTTTTTCTTCTTTTTAAGAAGTGGTTGTGTCTTGTTATGTATGCAATTTCGCCTATGTAACGGGCTTAGATATGGGATTTCACCCATATCCATTGTACTTTTAAGTTTCTTTTGTTTTTGGTAAGTTATAAGAATGGTTTGTCATTCTTATATTAGAGTCTGTAAGTGTCCTAAGGGACTGAGATGAGGGATGTCACTCTCATCCGTTGTACTTCAATGTTTTTTGGTGTAATGCAATTTACCGGGGTGAACCGATGAATTAACCCTTATACCCAAAAAAAAAACCCAACAATAATCGGAACTTATAGTTTTAACCTGTAGACTTTTATTGTTCGATATACTAATTTAAGTTTGTTATAAAACTTAAATTACTTTTCCAAACTTTATTGATTATATCCAAACTATTGGGGATTAAGGGGTAAATAACGAAACGTACTAATTAATTCATTTTATTGACGTTTTCCTTGTCGCTATTTTTCTCGACTTCTTTGGTCATTTCTTTCTCGACTCAAGTCCTCGTCGGTACTTTTCTCTACTATGTCGTTATCTATTCCTCTTTGACGTGTGTGTACTTGAGACATCGTCAGTAAGTCTTAACTGTTCTTTTATTACTTCCCTTGTAATATATTGGAATATATTATACTTTGGCGTGAGTTGTATGTCGAGTCTATGTTTTCTTGCCACCACACGAAACATTGAAACTAAACTTTTCTTACGAGCAATGATACTAAACTTTTTACAAACTTTGAAACGAGTAATCCACGAAAACTAAGACGCTTGTCTTTTGAGAACTCTTTTACTTTACGAGACGTATTCTGTGATGACTATATATATTAGGTTGTGCCGATTCTATACCGTTCTATATCTCTTGATACCGTTGTGATCTGCTCAAGATGCCAGTAGTGTCAGTTGTGATATTTTGCATTGCTTCATATTGAGGTGAGTTCATACCCCCTGTTTTACTCGTTCTACAACTGTTTTGGGGGAGAATACATGCTCGTTTTACTAAACCTTGTATTTTCATTACTTAAACAATAAATTGTTTAATTGAAAACTTTATGTTCTTGCTAAATTACTTGTTCGGTTATTCAACCGCATGACTTGATTTATCATTACAAACTGGATTATTTTATTTTGGACACAAGGGCTTGAAATGTATATGTGAGTTCATGGCCCCTACTTTTACTTATTTTATAACTGTTTTAGGGGAGAATACATGCTCGTTTTCAATTAAACTCGATGCTTGTTTATATTTAAACTCATTACTTGTCTTACTTGAAAACATGATTTTTCTAGTGATAACCTACTTGATTACTTTATTATGGACACAAGTTCTTGAAACACATATGTGAGTTTATAGCCCCACTTTACTTGTACTTGTTTCACAACTTTTGGGGTGAGTAATATGCAAAACTTTTATGGACCAACACTATGTTTAAAAACTATTGCGTGGATAGCCTAAGCCCTAAATCCCATATTTATGCCCACCCTCATGAACCGTTAGTTCCTGCGGGAAGCGTGATTGCTATAGATAGATCTATTGGGGTGACTCCCCCGTTCTGTTGGCCACACATGGGTCAATACGAAACGTATATCATATCGGAATCGAGTGTAACGGGATAAGCACTCGCAATGGGCCCCCTACAAGTATGACTACATTTTGCATACACCACTGTCGTTGTTTCGGTTGCATGAACTTAGTGCTAGCGTAATAGACTTTAATTTGGTGGACATTATATTCGTTGTAATGATCGCATACTTTGTCTATGGTCCAACTTTATGCCTAACACTTATGGCCTACTTTAATGATACTTTTCATGACGCTGCGAGTAAAGCAGTGGTCACTATTTCTAGACTTGAATTGTATGTGAATAATTATTCACACTTGAAAACCTTGTGGTCTATACTACTAATTTACTTAAAGGCAAATATTGTTTTTACAACATTGTGAGTGACACAATGGCCATAGAATTTTCTATTGAACTCACATTACTTTTACTCTACATTGTTATTTATACAAACCTATGAACTCACCAACCTCGTGTTGACACTTTTTAGCATGTATTTTCAGGTTTAAAGCGATAGCTTACTATTGAAGGCATTGGCAGGGCATGGCATGGTCATAGATGACTCTGATATATTTGGGACTGCTTTATTTCTTTAATGGGCTTATATTTCCACACTGTTTTTGGAACGTTGTAAACAAAATACTTTTGAATATAAGGAATTCTTTTAAACGGTTGAGGTAAAACCGTTCTTTGTACTTTGTGTTGTGATACCAATTTAGTAGCACCAAAACATGTATGCTTCCGCTAAACCAGATTTTGGGGGTGTTACATCAGATTTCTTTGCCTAAAAATACAGGTTCAATCCTGCATTTTTTCCTCACCTTTTGCACGAATTTTTTTAGTCCAAATCCTTTCTAAACATCCTTCTAAATCTTTTGATCATAAGATTATAAGTCTTTGTTTCAGGTGATTCAATTCCTCATCATCCAAAGTGCAAGAGAAGTATACTCCTTCAACAACAAGTTAAAGAAGTATTGTGGATATTATTAGTAGTTGTATATATTGTGTATAAAGGTGTAGTGTGGTTATAATTAGGTGATTTAGTAGTGATTGTTGTAAAGAGAAGTAGTAAAGAATAAGTAGTGTTGTGAAGTAGGATTAGTGGATTGTGTAGAAGTTGTGGTGTGCATAAGTTGTGTAGAAGTTGTGATTAGTCGTGAAGAGTTGTGAGATTGGTTCTAGCTAGTATTAGGACTAGACATTTTGCTTGGTGTCGTTAAACGGTGTAAGCAAAGGTATGTAAGGTTTCTCCGCCATATGGGAGCTTGTTGACATAGTGAAGAAAACTCTCGAGTTAGGTGCTCGGGGAGTGGAGTAGGACGAAGAGGAGATTCGTAGCCGAACCACTATATATCCTTTGTCTCGCGGTGCTATCTTTCTATCTCTATCCTTTTATTTACTTACTTACGTATTCGTCATTATATACTTTCTTAGACATAGTTGTTTATAATTGTGTAAGTAAGTTGAGATCACATAAAGCTATAATCGAAGTTCTCAAAACCAAAGTTTTCATAAATTAAAAAGACGTAAAACTATTCAAACCCCCCCCCCCTTCTAGTAATTTTGTTGAGTATAGATAGTTATAAACCTAAGTAATATAAGTAATATAAGTCTAGGGTAGATTTTGTAAATATATAAACTATAAGGGTATAAAGTGAAAGTATTCCAATATAGTTATAAAAAATTAAAGTTAGAAACATCACACAATACTAGGGAGCTTGATGTGAGGAGAACTATGTGGATATTTTGTTTTGACGAGTTTGTTGGGTTTACGATTTAAAGTGCCCTGGCTCCTCAAACGATTATTGCATATACTTCTGAATTATGATGGCCCGAACGGTGTTATGTTATAACTAAACCCTAATAACAACATAACTCAATAGTAGGGAATTTCATGTGAGGAGTATTAACTTCTAAATTATGATGGCCTAAACGGTATTATGTTGATAACATAATACAATAGTAAGGAGCTTCATGTGAGGAGTCTTATACTTCTGAATTGTGATGGCCTGAATGGTGTTGTGTTATATCTAAAACTCTAAAAACCCTAAGAATAATTACTTAAGAAACTTAAACTAAATAACTAAAGCTTGACATACATCCACAACTACAACAACATCAGGATACGTAAGTAAGGCAGTCTAGTTCCCGAGTCACTTTTTACATCAATTAGATTTCCCTAAGCCCAGGTGAGTTTTCATAGCCTCACACCTTTTAAACGCTTTCTAAATGTTTTACAAACCCTGTGAAGGGGATACATGCTACTTGCTTTCTTTAAACCGAATACAAGTCTTTTTCTTTTGTTGTTGCATGAGTAAACTATCTGCCACCACTACATAACCAAAATTCATGAATCTAATTGATTGGGGCTAAAACAGTCAACTAATATTAACCAAGGATTTGGTCAACAAAAGTCAAACTATCAAAGACACAATGCAAAACCAAGGAGTATAGTTATTCCTGGGTCGTTAAAGTCCCAAGAGATGTGATATTCTGTGTAAAAACGAGTTTAGGATCACAATATGTTGAATAGAAAGAGAAATATATGAAAAAAAATCGATCACTTTAAAGAAAGTTAAAATCTGTAAATTACAGCGACTTAAATGCAAATTAAATAAAATAAAAATATTTAACTAAGATTAAAATGATGATTAACTATTTAAAATAAAAAGTAAAAAGTAAATACTAAATATACATATTTAAAACAAAAACAAATTATCTAAAATGAGAAAAATAACTTGGAAAAAGAAAATGAAATTCTAAAAATGTAAAATAACTTAAAAGATTATAAAAAAAATCTTAAAAACTTGTTTATCTAATTATTATTATTTAAAAACTATTTCTAATTACTTAAACAAATTAAATATACAACTAAATAAGAGATTATCCTAAAAAATTGCAAATTCAATTTTTAAAAGTCTATGATAACTTAAAACAAATTTTAGAAAATTAAAACTATTTCTATAACTATTTAATTACTACTTATTAATTATTAACTATTTATTAATTATTATTAATGTAATAAACTAAAAAGAAATTGAGAAAATGTTCTAGAAAATAAACTAAAAACTTAGAAAAGTCTAAAAATGTCTAAAACTTACTTTAGAACTCAAAATATATTTATTATGCTAATTATATAATTACTATTAATTAATTACTAATTATTTATTAATTATCTATTTAATTAAATAAAATTGCAAAAGCTATTAGATGAACAGTGAAAATTGCAATTATATTTTTTTACAGATTCTAATAAACTTATAAAACTTAGAAAAATTATAAAAAGTTATCCTAGATAATTATTTAATACAAAAAACTATTTAATGTATTTATTTTAACTAAACCTATTTAACTGTTTTTGATTTTTTTTAAAATATTAAATGAACACAGAAAAATCTAAAACTTTTTCTAAAATTACTCTAAGGTGACAGGAACTAAAGAAAAATATATAAAAAAAAAAGCTATGTTGTTAACAAAAATAAGCAAATGATTTAAGCTAATAAGACCTAATAAGCACTTATTCTATTTTTTATTTCTTTTTGTGGATTTTCTTTTATAAAACTATTAAACTACTGTAATTATGAAAGTTTAATGAAGACAAAAACTTAAGAACTTAAAAATAAGTTGAAATGAGCTTATGAGCTTTCACAGTGAGCTTTTGGGCTCACAGTGGATGATATAAGCTCAAGTAAGCTTAGAACAAGCTTAATACTGAAAACCAAAAGTGAAATAATATGAGAACAAGTGAGATAGACTGAAAATGAGAAAATGGAACAATGGAATTCACTGAGAAGCTTGAAATAAGCTAATAAGCTATTCCACTTAACACTAACAACCAAACACCTACATAATCATGGATTAGCAACATGAAAACTCAACACAGATTCATACAAATGAGATTAAAGGTGATTTTGACTTTTGCTCAAATGAGTTGTAGTTTTTATGGTCTAAGAGTTATATTTAGTCCTAAGTGAGCATGAGATAACCAAGAACAACAACACACATACACTGGAACATCAATAATTCAGCAAATCCAAACAACCTTGCAGACTTGTTAAAATGAGATTTTCAAAACAACAAAGAGATTTAAACCACAAGATTGATTCTAAACTGCATAAGTACTTATAATAACCACAATTAAGCACATAAACAACATTTATAACAAAAAGAACACAAGAATCCAAAATCTACTATTTTGACAGTGAAAATGGATTTTCTAGCAACTATGAATTTTAGCAAACAAGACCACTATTTAAAGCACTAAACTAACATAACAACACCAAATAAGCATAGAACAAGCAGAAACATGCAGATTTAAGCATAAGAACATTAAAATGCCAAATATGGTGAAAGTGCTTACAACTTGTACTCTAGCTAGAAACCAAGAACAAGGACCTTAGAACCAATCCTATAGGCTTCCACAAGCCACTAAACCATGGCCATCCAAGATACACCATGCTCCAGCAATCTACAGTCTTCAACCTGTAACTTTTTATTTTTCATTGTATTTTCTTCATTTTTTTGTATTTTTTTTTTGACACTACACTATATTTTATGGTTTCTAAAAGCTTTTAGAAGCTTTCTAGGAGCTTATGTGAGCTTATTCAGTCCATGAAACATTAACACAACCACAATTCAAGGTTTTTAATCTTGAAAGGGACAATATCAAATCATAAACTGTAATGTAACATAAGTGATGAAATTAAAACTTGAAATATATTTAAGAACACTGAATTATGATAACAAAGTACTTGAAAGCTTTAAAGATACACTAGAATTTTGATTACAACTAATTCGACATAAGAAAACTAAAGTAAACTAGATATCTGAAAATGCTGCATCTCTCTCCTCTTTTATAGATCCTTTGAACTCCCACTACCACTCTGAACAAATCCCACCTCTAATCTAAGCCGTTGGATGAGCTTAAATTAATCTTGGCCTTTAAACTGATTTTGGCGCCAAATCTTGTACAGGTGGCTAGAGATTATTTGACCATAATTGTGATATACCAAAGTGTTTAGTGGACTAGTGGGACTGTTTCAAGCAAGTAATCATGAGTTTTTGTGGGATTATTTATTTAACGAAGGAATGGGGTGTTTTGGTGATAGTGGAGATGCAGAGCATTAATTGTGGGGGGCTATAGGGTGTAGGTAGGTTGAAGTGGTGGTTTAGGGGTGAGCTGGTGAAGGTGGAAGACAGGTGGTGGACTGGTGGAGATGGAGGACAGGTGGAGAAGAAGGTGGAGGAGGGAAAGGTTTTTATAAATGTTTTATTTTTAAACGTTTTGGGTTGGGCTGGGTTTTGGGCCTGGGAAAGAAAAAAGAAAAAGGAAAGGGGTGTAGTGGGCTTGGGGGTGTTGGGTTTATTTTTGGGTTTGGGATTTATAAATAAAAAGGGTCCGTTTGGTTTGGTAAATTCACAAGGACCAAATTTGTAATTTCTGGATTTTTGAGGGTAGGTTTTGACAACTTTCCAAAGTATTTCCAAGGGGTTAATCTTGCCATATGTGTATAGTATAAGGACCATAGTTGCCTTTTTCCCATTTTGAATATCCAGGGACCATTTATGCCAACTTGTGAAACTTCAGGGACCAAACATGTAATTTATCCAAACTCTTCACCCAAGGACTATTCCTGCCAAAGTTCAATAACACAAGGACCATATTTGATAATTTCCAAAGTTTTAACTCCGAGGGGCTATTTTTGACATTTTTGCAAAGTTCAGGGACTAGTTTTGTAAAATTTTGAAAACTTTCATCTAAGGACCAATTGTGACAACTTTTGATTTTCTAAGGACTTTGGTAGACTTTTCCTTCAAAATAAATGCTTAGGGACTATTTTTGTAAAACTTAGAAAGTTGAGGGACTGAAACTGCCAATTATGCATACTTGCATGTTTTTCATCAATTTTTGGTATTTTTGCATCTAAAACATATAAAACACTCTTTTGTAATATTTTTATTATTTTGATGCATTGTTGGGTGTTTTTGGATGTTTTTGGCAGTCTAAATATTACAAAAATGATGAGTTTTTACACACTCATCAATCCCCCACACTAAACTATTGCTAGTCCCTAGCAATAAAAAAACTTAATGGATTTTAGAACTCTTTACCATAAGCCATTACTCCTGGAGTAGCCAAGTGTTTTGGTTCAAGTGAGAACTTTGCTACACCGATAACCAAATGATTTTGAGCAAACCATCAGCTGTAAACGGATTTGATTAGTCTTTACCAAAAGCCGTTTGCTTTTGGACTAGCCAACTCTTAACTTTTTAGGATATGGTGAGTTGAATTACCATACAATTTTGGGCAAATTCCAAGCCATAAACGGATTTGAGATATCTTTACCAAGAGCCGTTTGCTCCTGGATTAGCCAGTCCTTATGTGGGTTAGACATGGTGGACTGATAACCATTTATTGCATTTCTAAGTGTGAAAAAACTTTAAATTTTGATCAAATGGGGGTGCTTGATGGAACATGTGTTTGAATTCGTGAGAATTCCCCCCCACACTTAGAAATGAATATTACCGTCAATATTCAAAGCACCGGGTATTAAACCAATACTTAGAACGTAAGAAGGTAATATTATCAATCTTTATTTCAAGGTATATTTACAAACATATTTTTCATAAAACTTCTTAAATAGAAGCTATCACTATTTTTAAAAAGTGATGATGATGATGATGATATATATATATATATATTTAGGGATATATATATTTACATATGTACAACATAGATGAAAACCTATGCTTATGCTACTGTTTTTTATTACCGAGTCGCTAGCTTGACTCGACCCCGAATTGATTTGTCCTTGGGGAAACTAGAACAACATGTGGGGCATCTCCCCCACACTAAGGTGTTACACATGGGTGAAAACCCATGTTAATGCTAACATTTTTGTTTCTCGAGTCATTAGCTTGACTCGATCCCCGCATTCATTGGTTCCTGGGGAATGTTTGAATGTCCGGGACAACCACTAGGGGTATGTCCTCTCCAAAATAGTGTTTTAACCTATGTCCATTTACTTTGAAATTTGGTCCGTCTGGTTGTTCTAATTCGACGATACCATAAGGATAAACCTTAGCGATAGTAAATGGACCAGACCAACGGGATTTGAGCTTTCCCGAGAATATCTTTAGTCTAGAATTGAAATGAAGGACTTTGTCACCGATGTTGAAAACACGGTTCTTGATTTTCATGTCATGAATCCTTTTGGTCTTTTCTTTATAAATCAAATAATTCTCGTATGCTTGATCACGAAGTTCGTTAAGTTCATTCATTTGAACTTTCCTGTGATCACCCGCCGTTTTCAGGTCAAAGTTTGCATGTTTTAAGGCCTAGTAGGCTCGATGCTCTAGCTCGATGGGTAGATGACATGCCTTTCCGTATACTAACTTGTATGGAGTACACCCGATGGGTGTTTTGTAAGCAGTACGGAAAGCCCATAATGCATCATCCAATTTATCTGACCAAGATGTACGATTTTCTCCCACTGTCCTTTCTAGTATTCTTTTGATACCCCGATTTGTTACTTCAACTTGTCCACTAGTTTGTGGATGGTACGCAGTGGAAACTCGGTGAGTTACACCATACTTTTGCATGACTTTATCAAATTTGTCATTGCAGAAGTGCGTACCACGATCACTGATTATAGCTCGTGGAGTTCCAAATCGGGCGAATAAAGCTTTGAGGAATTTTACTACAACTCGGGCATCATTAGTGTGTAAGGCTTTCGCCTCAACCCACTTTGATAGATAATCTACCGCCACAAGAATGTACTTGTTCCCTCGAGATGATGGAAATGGCCCCATAAAATCTATGCCCCATACGTCAAATATTTCACAAACTTGAATTGCGTTTTGTGGCATTTCATTTCGTTGTGAAATATTTCCATTTCGTTGACATGAATCACATGTCTTGACGAGTTCGTGAGCATCCTTATAAACGGTGGGCCAATAAAAGCCTGAATCAAAAACCTTCTTAGCAGTGTAATTGGGGTTATGATGTCCCCCGGTAGGTCCTTCATGGCAAGCCTTGAGAATGTCACTGGCTTCCTGACCATACACGCACCGCCTGATTACTTGATCAGCACAAATCTTGAAAAGATAGGGATCGTCCCAGAAATAATGATTAACGTCTTTGAAAAATTTGTTTTTCTGCTGGGTAGTCATCCCTTTTAAGATGAAATTACCCGCATGGTAATTTGCAAAATCTGCAAACCATGGGGTGGATGAATCTCCTCGAAAAGTTACCGCATTCAGAGTTTCAAGAGGAAATGTTTCATTAATTCCTTTTTCTCGTTAACATCTTGATGTGGCTTTTCTAGACGGGAGAGGTGATCAGCTGCTAGGTTCTCGGCTCCTTTTTTATCTCGAATGATTATATCAAACTCTTGTAGGAGGAGAACCCATCGGAGTAACCTCGGCTTTGCATCTTGTTTAGCAAAGAGGTATTTTAAAGCCGAGTGATCCGTATACACTACGCATTTGGTCAAGATAAGATAAGGTCTAAACTTTTCAAATGCGTACACCACTGCAAGTAATTCTTTTTCAGTCATGGTGTAACGAGTCTGAGCCTCTTTCATAGTTTTGCTAGCGTAGTGTATTGGCTGAAAATATTTTAACCTACGCTGCCCTAAGACTGCACCTATTGCGAAATCACTAGCATCGCACATAAGTTCAAATGGTAAGTCCCAGTCTGGGGCAACTAAAATGGGTGCTTCCGTAAGCTTTTGTTTTAATGTTTCAAAAGCCTCGATGCAGTCAGGGGAAAAGATAAAAGGAGCATCCTTCTCGAGGAGATGGGTCATTGGCCGGGCGATTTTGGAGAAATCTTGTATAAACCGACGATAGAATCCAGCATGACCTAAAAAGCTCCTAATACCCTTAACAGTAGTAGGATGAGGTAGCTTGGCGATTACATTCACTTTTGCTTTATCTACCTCAATTCCATTCTTTGATATCTTATGGCCAAGGACGATTCCTTCCTTAACCATGAAATGACTTTTCTCCCAATTCAAACACAGATTGGTGTCTTTACACCGCTTAAGCATGTTCTCTAAATTGGCGAGACAAGATTGAAATGAATCCCCGATGACTGAAAAGTCATCCATGAAAACCTCCATGGTTTTACCGATCATATCGGTAAATATGGCCATCATACATCGTTGAAATGTACCCGGAGCATTACATAAGCCGAATGGCATACGTTTGTAAGCAAATGTTCCGTACGGGCATGTGAAGGTAGTTTTCTCTTGATCCTTAGGATCAATGGGGATTTGGAAGTATCCTGAGAAACCGTCAAGGAAACAATAGTACTCATTTCCGGCGAGTCTCTCGAGCATTTGATCCATAAAGGGCAGAGGGAAGTGGTCCTTTCTGGTGGCGTCATTCAATTTTCTATAATCAATACAAACACGCCACCCCGTCACTAACCGAGTTGGAATTAACTCGTTATCCTCGTTAGTGACCACCGTAATGCCACCCTTTTTAGGAACACAATGTATTGGGCTTACCCAGGGACTATCAGATATCGGGTAGATCAATCCAGCGTCAAGAAGTTTTAAGACCTCTTGTTTAATGACGTCATGGATTTTTGGATTAACCCTTCTTTGGTGTTGGACCGCGGGTTTGAAGTCATCCTCCATCAAGATTTTATGAGTACAAAACTCGGGGTTAATACCCTTAATATCTGAGAGTTTCCAAGCAATTGCTTGTTTATGTGACTTCAAGACCTTTATTAGCGCGGTCTTTTGATCTTTGCTCAAATCTCGAGCTATAATGACGGGTAATTTGTCATCACCCTCAAGGAATGCATACTCGAGATGAGGTGGTAAGTCCTTTAATTCCACCTCAGGAAATTCCTCAGTTTTCTCAACTGACTTGATTTCCTGTTTATGAAGCTTAACGGGAGGGAGTGGAGGAGAAGTGTCCTGATTTAACAACTTCTCAAGAAGAAGAATATCTCCCTCCAGATCAATCTCACTACAATCAATTCCCTCTGGAACTGATTCACTCTTGAGATACGCCTCGACCTCTTCCAGAAGAAAATCACTTCCCTCAAACGGAGTGAGAGAAGGGGAAGAGTCGGTAACTATAGGCTGAGAAGATGTGGAATCTCTGTCCACAGAATTATCGACATAACCAAGAAACTCTTGAGTGTACTCCTCCATTGCAAGATCAATAACATCGATTCGATTTACCGATTCGGCATCATAATTTGAGGAGTACCTTGAAGTTTGATCGAGGTTAAATGTAACAGCTTCATTACCTACACGCAGTGTGATTTCATGCTCAAATACATCTATAAGAGCATGGCCCGTCCTTAGGAATCCTCGACCAACAATAAGAGGAACCCGTGGATCAGCATCAAAATCAACTACAACAAAGTCAGCTGGAAATTGGAATTTCCCTACTTTTACAAACACGTCTTCGGCAATGCCTAGTGGACGGGAAATGGAACGATCTGCAAGCTCGAGTGTCATGCAAGTAGGGGTAAGATCCGGAAGAGAAAGTTTCTTCCATACTGAGTGAGGCATAAGGTTAATGCTTGCACCGAGATCGGCTAAGGCAAAGCATTCAACCATTCCTGGAAATACACAAGGTAGGAGAAATTTTCCAGGATCTCCAAGCTTAACGGGAAGCTTTTTCAAGATAACTGCAGAGCAGTTCTCATTAAGTGGAGTTCTTGCCATCTCAAACAGCTTTTCCTTGTTGCTTAACAAGTGTTTGATCGTCGATGCAAACTTGGGCATCAGAATGATAGCATCCGCAAAGCTAATATCAAAGTGAAGTTCTTGGAATATTTGAAAGAACTTTTCCATTTGTTGACTCGCTTTCTCGCGGAGCTTTTGTTCATTTAAGCGTGATGGATAAGGAATAGAAGATTTGGATTTTTGGTTATCAACCGGGATGTCATGTGAATCAAAAACAACTCCAGGCTTAGACTTGGGTTTCGGGACCACTTGAGGTTGGACGTCATCGGTACCTCCGTTATCAGTAGGAAGTACCTTGTCCTTTGTCGCCTCATGTTCACGTTCCACTACCTTAGGAGAAGAAGAGGTAGGTGGAACAATTGGTCCTTCGTAGGAAACACCGCTTCTAGTAGTGATCGCTTTAGCATCGCCCCTCGGGTTAGCGATCGTGTTGCTCGGAAGTTTTCCTGAGCCCGAGGGTTGATCATTTAAAGACTTCTTTAATTCAGCGATCTGATTGATCAACACTCTGTTTGTCTCTTCTTGAGACTTCATGAATTGCTTTAGAAGCTCATCAGATGTTGATACTGGAGGAAGCAGAGGAAAATTTTGAGGCCGGATATTTTGATTATAACCTTGATGTTGGAAATTTCCCTGATTAGGATTCACATTTCCCTGAAATTGATTCCCTCGATTGAAATTGTTAAAGTTTCCTTGAGGTTGGAAACCTTGGTTTGGTCCAGGAAAGTAATTACCTTGGTTTTGATAACCTTGGTTTACTCTTGGTTGGTTTACATTCCGATTCTGCATGTTAGAATTCTGGTGAAAACCTGGTGGTGGTGGTTGATAGATGTTAGCTCGGTAGTTTGGTTCATTTTGAGGACGGTATTGATTACCTCCTTGTTGTGAACTACCGGCTATAGCATTAGCCTCGAAATGAGTACCATCGGTGGCTGTACAGTTAAAGTATGGATGTGGACCACCACAAGTGATACAGACGTCGACTCTCTTTGTTTCAGCACGCACAGGTGTTTCTGTGAAAGTCACTTTCCGTGCACCAGAATCAATCAAAGTCTGAATAGCATCCGTAAGTTTATCAATCTTAGCATCGGTGCTAGATTGACTCGCGGAAGATGAAGAAGATGGTTTCGCACTAGCTTGAGTCTGATTAGTTTTGTTTCTCGAAGTGCGGACCTGAGACTTGTTTTTAATGATTTGTAAGGCTTCCTTGGTTGTTTTGCTGAGAAAATTACCTCCCGCGGAGGCATTTAGAGAGTCTTGATCCGAAGGATTTAGACCATTATAGAAAATGTCCATTTGTATTAATTCGGAAAAACCATGGTGTGGACACTTACGAAGCAACTCTTTGAAACGGTCCCATGCCTCCCCGAATGGTTCATCAAATCTCTGAGTGAACCTCATAATCTCATTTTTGAGACTTGTGGTTCGGAATGGAGGATAGAACTCGTTAACAAATTTTGTGACAAGATCTTCCCAAGTCTCAATGGAACGAGGGGGTTGTTTCTCAAGCCATATCCGGGCTTGTCCCTCTAATGAGAAGGGGAAGAGAAGAAGCTTAATTGCTTCAGTAGGGACATTTTTATATTTGATGGTTGATGCAATTTTGTTGAACCATCGAATGTGTGCATGAGGGTCGTCCCGCTCAAAACCAAAAAACTGGTGCTGAGTTACAAGGTTAAGTAACCCTGTTTTGAGTTTGAAGGTGTCAGCCACGATGGCTGGAAGTACAATAGCATCTTCGTAACCCTCGGTGGGTGCTTGGAGAAGCTCCTTCATCGGTTTATCTTCTGCCATTGTGACAGGGGATTGTGATGCTTGACGTTCCTCAGTCAAGGCTGATGGAGCTGAACGCCCTCTACGCCTACGTGGAATGTTTAAAAGTTCTGAAAGTGGACTTGTAGAACTGGAGGAACGAGTGCGCATGCACTAAGATGACTTTAAGAATCCTAATGAAGGAATCCTTAGTTGGGGTGAGAAGATTATTTTTGGTTTTTGGTTTTTAAAAAAAATTTACTTGAATAAATTCAAGTTTCACAGGAACTCAACCTAATAATCACAAATGAGTGGCTTCTTTGAAAAAGGTAGACCACTCACAGAGATACAAAGGATAGAGTTATATTATGTTGTGATTTATTGTGGTTTACAACAGCCCTCCTTACACAGAAGACCGAGGATGTATATTTTATTTAGTTTTTGGTGAAATACTTGGTGACAAGTATTCCTTTTTCTTATATATATTTTTATATAAAAAGAAAAAGAAAATATTTTTTTATTTTATATTGTTTAAGGAAGAAAAATATATGATATATATAAGGGGTATACACTATGGGTAAAAATTCAACAAACTGGTACGTCAAGAACCCGTAAAACGCAGCACACCTCCCCGGCAGCGGCGCCAAAAATTGATTGG
>LBNU01037090.1:25001-81785 GCA_014162995.1 Artemisia annua | reverse complement strand
ATCCATTCAATAGCTAGTCTCTCCGATGAGAGTCTAGAAACGCATAGAGCGTGTAGTAGTTAGTAGTAGTATTATTAGTTTCTTTTATATTCAATAAAAGAAGACCTTATTAGTAATGTTGATTGGGTTCTTATTCTATATTCCGCTGTGTTTCAATCAATGTTATTCATACCCTAGTTGAGTCCAGATCTTGGATTCTACAAATCTTTCAACCAAAACACCAAAACAAGATTACTAAATAGATATGTATATAAAAATAACTCAAAATAACTCACAAAATAATATAGGAACAATGAGAATCAAGACATACCAAGATCTTTGAAGGAAGAAGATGTGGATTAGATGAAGATTGAAGATGGAAGATGAAGATGAATAGTATAGTGTGTGTTTGTGTGTGTCGTTGGTGGTGAGGGAGAGAGGAAGAAAAGGGTAGGTTGTGTTACATAAAAAAATGATTATTAATTTTTAGAAGTGGGGGCCCATGAAATCTAAGGTGGTCCAATGAAGGTGACCCGTAGGAACTAAGATGAGTACAACTACAACTTTATTTAAAGAACACTTAGTTTTTTTTATTTAATCTAAACGTTATGCTGTCGAAATTTTCTAAAATCCTTTTAGTGTCGTTTCTTATTAAAGTCTTACGTCTTTTCATTTTTAGTCTTACCTTTTATTTACGTTAAATGTTTTTACAAGTTTTTAATTACTTTATCGCTTTACATTTTTAATATGAGTCTCGAGTAGTTTAAATCGTGTTTTGCTTAGTGGTTCGAGTTTGTGAGTTAAGTGAGAGCGTTAAACGTTTGTGTTAAATAATCGAAAGATTATTTAGACGTGTGATTTGATTACTCAAAGGACGAAAACCTTTGGACGATTAATTCACACGTTTAGAGTTGTTATCTTTTCAAAAGATTAATCAAAAACTAATCTCGAGAAAGGAAAATAACTCGTCACAAACTTTTACCTCGAGCTTAATAAACTTATTCGAGTCGCTTTGCAAACACATTGTCTTTTAAATTCATTTACCGCTTTCATTTCTATTCGCACTTTAGTTACCGCTTTCTTTAAGTCATTTTATTTCATGCAACTTTACTTGTTCCATAGCACCCGAGCGTGCTCCCCCTTGAACATAGCTCCCCCTAGATCGTTGCTCCCACTTGTTCCAAGGCGGGGATCCATGGGTCAAGAGCCTCACCTTTGCGGTGGCCTAGCTACATGAAAACAACACAACAACCAACAACCAAGAAATCCTCATATGTGAAAGTCCAAGATGGGTTAGGTGACCATTTGGATACTTGCAACATGGGTTAGTTCATAACATGAATATATAAGTATATGCAAGCAATTATGAATAAGACCTAAGATTAGTACATTAAGCAAGGATAATAAACATTGTCTTTGGCGGAATACGCCAAGCATGATAGAGCATAAATGAAACACATATAAAGTCTAAGGAGTCATAAGATAACATGTCCTAGGAGATCTTCAACCCTTACAAATACAACAAACACATCAAAGCCCTTTACATGACATGTATGTGGCCCAACAGGTGATGAAATTTTTAAGCACACCAAACTTTGACCGGCTCTAACGGCGTTGTCGCTTGGTTGCACGATAGGTCTTGTAAGCAAGACGTTCTTGGGCCGGTAGGGCATCCACATTATCAACCACTTCTTCATCACTTATGGGGTCTTCCGAAGCATTCCAAGCTTGGGCATCAAACATCTCTTTTACCAAGTTCTCCATCCTTCCAATCGGATCCATGGTAGGTTGTTGAGATGTGGAGGCGGTATGTTGTGGAAGCTCAAGGTCGACATGAGCATGGTCGAGGCTATTAGCAGTGAAGTTGGCATAGAGTGGTCTTACCACTTCATAATTGGGCCAATCCCTTGCATGCTCGGGATGTTTGGTTTTGATGTGCTCAAACAACGTGGTGAGGAGGCGACCATAGGGAATCATCCTTGTGTTTCCTTGAAGCTTATCCATTCTTTTTGCCATGAAATATGCAAAATTGAATGGAGTTCCCGTCTCAATACAGTAGAGCATGTATCCAACCACTATAGATACGTTACCTCTTGCTCCTAGTTTCACAAATGCATTGGAGGTCAACACATGTTCCCAAGCATATATCCTATCCTTCAAGTAAGATTGAGTCCATTGGAGATCGGCCTCATCATTGCATTGATATTCGGGTTTGAAGATGACATTCTGAATAGTTGCAGCATTGACTTGATTTTCAGCTGAAGAGTGATAGATGCGATACTTTCTAAATTCCCTAGTTTCCGTTGAGTCGGTGTAGATTTTGATGCCGGTTGAGTTGATTCCAAGAACATTTCCTAGCTCTTCTAATGTCCAAGAGTACTCATGGTTGTACATCTTGAAGTTGAGTGTGAGATTGTTGGAGTCGAAGCGATAAAACGCAAAGAATTCTTGAATATGACGAGGGTAGATGTTGTGAGGTAGTTGAACAAAGGACATGCAACCCGCATTGGTGAAAGGATTCCTAAGGCCAGACATACGGATGAAGTCATCATCACAATGTCGCCCTTCATGATAGTTTCGGTTCTCAAAGGGCTTGTAGCTCACTATGCCACGACTACAACGAACTTTCTTCATGAATTGTTTGGTGTCATGACGTTCGGCCATTGTTCCTATCAAAATAACACATTGTGTGTTGATACGTATATAATAAACAAGATAGAACAAGAGAAAAAGAAACTTTTCACAGCTTCCTGGCGCGTTGCCGGCGCGTCGACGCGTCGGCAGCGCGCCACTCTCGTAAAAAAATTTCCAAACTTTTGATTTTCCCTCGTAAAGACAAGATTTTGAGAATAAAGTATGTTTTAGATACATATAGACTTATTTATAGTCGAAAACATCAAAACCCATCAAGATTTTTCACTCAAACAACATGATTTGATTGTTTTGAAAAATTTTGCCATAGTTTTGCTTGTAAATTGAAGTTTTCCATAATAATCTTGTTCAAAAATCAACCATATCATGTATCTTGTTGGGAATTATAGATTTGATGATTACAAAACCTTCAACCAAGAATGAAGAAAAGAAGAAACAATGAGGACCAACGATGAAATATTTAGTTAGCTTTCATAGGAAGCTAGGTTTTTATGTAAACCCTAGCCTCTCTATTATATAAAGAGAGGTAGGGCGTTGGTCATTAGTATCTTTTTATCCATTCAATAGCTAGTCTCTCCAATGAGAGTCTAGAAACGCATAGAGCGTGTAGTAGTTAGTAGTAGTATTATTAGTTTCTTTTATATTCAATAAAAGAAAACCTTATTAGTAATGTTGATTGGGTTCTTATTCTATATTCCGCTGTGTTTCAATCAATGTTATTCATACCCTAGTTGAGTCCAGATCTTGGATTCTACAAGTGGTATCAGAGCCTCGTGGCTCTCGATCTAGGGTTTATAAGGTTTTCGTTGTTACGAGCAGTTGTAAAGAAGCGAGCAGATCTGGTGAAGAAGGTACGGAGAAAGCAGTGTTGAAAAAGATGGATGTATTATCGCTGGGTGAGATGTTAGTATCAAAGTCAGAATTATTCGATTAAGCTTGTGCGCTGCTGCTTCTGATTCTTCGATTCTAAGGTAATTAATTCTATTTACCTCGTACCTATTTAATCCATCGTGGACCAGAGCAATAAAGAATTGAATTAGTTGTTGTCAATTAACAAATCTTGGACAGTGAACTAATTGGAATATTTAATCTTTGATTGTGAGACAAGATTTATTTTATGTGTCTCATTGGGATTATTATCAATTTATATTTTAATGATATGTGGAAAGTGGGACAGTAGAGAAGTAATGCAATTAATGGGGATTTCTTACACTGGTTGTGTTTCATTGTCGGTTTGTGAATTGAATTGACACAAGGGATAACTTCGCACTAATTTTGTACATGGATTCATTAATTGATCATTCGGTTTTTGACTTTTGCAAAAGAAAAAGTGATTTGTAATTTGGCAATGGTTTTGTCGGTTAGTGGAGAAATTATATTGATAAAAAGGGTATACATTGATGTGTCGTTTTCATGGTTGCATATCATTTATTTAGATCGAATTTCATGGAGTACGAGAATGAGACGAAACGTGATTTCATGTGTTTATGGTTTATCATTTACTGTTTCGAATGTGGATCTCATTATTTAATGAATATTTTATTCGAGTGTGAATTGAAGATTGTTGTTTGGTCTAATGAAATCGTGGGTCAACGATTGATGATTTGTTTTATGGATCGGTGAAAATAGGAGACGACTTTATGTCGTCTTTCAAATTAATTCACCTCGTACAGATCTAATGACGTGGGTCGATCAGTATAAAAGGTTATAAGATTCTTTTTATGGAGCTATTTATGGTGCGTAATTATTTACTCCTTGAAAAACGATATGTTTGATTGTGGGGATGCTTTATTGCTAAGATTCGATTATTATGGGATTCGGTTTTGATTGGTGAAACAGAGATAGTGGGTCTGATGTGTATTTATGGTCATGTTCAAAGTAAGTTTGTGAAATATATTGCTAGTGACTCATGTCTTTCGAATACTGCTGAGTTTGGTTAATACTGATTGATTCTGCTGCTCGATATCTGTTCCTACTGCTGGTTATTATGTTCCTACTGATACACTAACAATCTCCCCCTTTTTGATGATGACAAATAAAATCCGAAAGCAAATAAGACTTACAAACGTAGCGAAGACAAGCGCGCCTTTGGTGAAGCTTTGCGACTTGACCTTGCCTTGTAAATTTGGTGAAGTCCTTTGCTTGCTCTTGAGCTTGACCTTCACTCTTGCTTTCTTTCTCCCCCTTTTGTCGAATCAAAAAGGCGGGACTTCCATGTCGAATCCATAGCACCCGAGCGTGCTCCCCCTTGAACATAGCTCCCCCTAGATCGTTGCTCCCCCTTGTTCCAAGGCAGGGATCCATGGGTCAAGAGCCTCACCTTTGCGGTGGCCTAGCTATATGAAAACAACACAACAACCAACAACCAAGAAATCCTCACATGTGAAAGTCCAAGATGGGTTAGGTGACCATTTGGATACTTGCAACATGGGTTAGTTCACAACATGAATATATAAGTATATGCAAGCAATTATGAATAAGACCTAAGATTAGTACATTAAGCAAGGATAATAAACATTGTCTTTGGCGGAATACGCCAAGCATGATAGAGCATAAATGAAACACATATAAAGTCTGAGGAATCATAAGATAACATGTCCTAGGAGATCTCCAACCCCTAAAAATACAACAAACACATCAAAACCCTTTACATGACATGTATGTGGCCCAACGGGTGATGAAATTTTTAAGCACACCAAACTTTGACCGGCTCTCACGGCGTTATCGCTTGGTTGCAGGATAGGTCTTGTAAGCAAGACGTTCTTGGGTCGGTAGGGCATCCACATTATCAACCACTTCGTCATCACTTATGGGGTCTTCCGAAGCATTCCAAGCTTGGGCATCAAACATCTCATTTACCAAGTTCTCCATCCTTCCAATCGGATCCATGGTAGGTTGTTGAGATGTGGAGGCGGTATGTTGTGGAAGCTCAAGGTCGACATGAGCACGGTCGAGGCTATTAGCAGTGAAGTTGGCATAGAGTGGTCTTACCACTTCACAATTGGGCCAATCCCTTGCATGCTCGGGATGTTCGGTTTTGATGTGCTCAAACAACGTGGTGAGGAGGCGACCATAGGGAATCATCCTTGTGTTTCCTTGAAGCTTATCCATTCTTTTTGCCAATATGCAAAATTGAATAGAGTTCCCGTCTCAATACAGTAGAGCATGTATCCAACCACTATAGATACGTTACCTCTTGCTCCTAGTTTCACAAATGCATTGGAGGTCAACACATGTTCCCAAGCATATATCCTATCCTTCAAGTAAGATTGAGTCCATTGGAGATCGACCTCATCATTGCATTGATATTCGGGTTTGAAGATGACATTCTGAATAGTTGCAGCATTGACTTGATTTTCAGCTGAAGAGTGATAGATGCGATACTTTCTAAATTCCCTAGTTTTCGTTGAGTCGGTGTAGATTTTGATGCCAGTTGAGTTGATTCCAAGAACATTTCCTAGCTCTTCTAATGTCCAAGAGTACTCATGGTTGTACATCTTGAAGTTGAGTGTGAGATTGTTGGAGTCGAAGCGATAAAACGCAAAGAATCCTTGAATATGACGAGGGTAGATGTTGTGAGGTAGTTGAACAAAGGACATGCAACCCGCATTGGTGAAAGGATTCCTAAGGCCAGACATACGGATGAAGTCATCATCACAATGTCACCCTTCATGATAGTCTCGGTTCTCAAAGGGCTTGTAGCTCACTATGCCACGACTACAACGAACTTTCTTCATGAATTGTTTGGTGTCATGACGTTCGGCCATTGTTCCTATCAAAATAACACATTGTGTGTTGATACGTATATAATAAACAAGATAGAACAAGAGAAAAAGAAACTTTTCACAGCTTCCTGGCGCGTTGCCCGCGCATCGACGCGTCGGCAGCGCGCCACTCTCGTAAAAAAAATTTCCAAACTTTTGATTTTCCCTCGTAAAGACAGGATTTTGAGAAGAAAGTATGTTTTAGATACATATAGACTTATTTATAGTCGAAAACATCAAAACCCATCAAGATTTTTCACTCAAACAACATGATTTGAAAAATTTTGCCATAGTTTTGCTTGTAAATTGAAGTTTCCCATAATAATCTTGTTCATAAAAATCAACCATATCATGAATCTTTCAACCAAAACACCAAATCAAGATTACTAAATAGATATATATAAAAATAACTCAAAATAACTCACAAAATAATATAGGAACAATGAGAATCAAGACATACCAAGATCTTTGAAGGAAGAAGATGTGGATTAGATGAAGATTGAAGATGGAAGATGAAGATGAATAGTGTAGTGTGTGTTTGTGTGTGTGTCGTTGGTGGTGAGGGAGAGAGCAAGAAAAGGGTAGGTTGTGTTATATAAAAAGAATGATTATTAATTTTTAGAAGTGGGGGCCCATGAAATCTAAGGTGGTCCAATATAGGTGACCCGTAGGAACTAAGATGAGTACAACTACAACTTAATTTAAAGAACACTTAGTTGGAATAAACATTTTATTCCCGATGTTCTATCATCCCGAGACCTAATCTAAGATAATTAAAGGTTTCACGTTTTAAAGTTTTTGTTAAGATGTCGGCAACGTTGTCCTCGGAGGCAACTTTTTCCAAAAGGATATTTCCCTTTTGAACGTTGTCACGAAGAATGTGGTGACGGATTTCGATGTGTTTTGTTCGAGAGTGATGGACGGGATTTTTGCTTAGGTCAATAGCACCTTTGTTGTCACACAATACAAGAACATCTTGTAAGTGGATGTTGTAGTCACAAAGCACTTGCTTCATCCACAAACCTTGTTGGCAAGCCCTTCCGGCCGCAACATATTCGGCTTCGGTAGTGGATATTGCTAAAGCCGTTTGTTTCTCACAACTCCATTGTGTTAAACATTCACCTACAAAGGTGTATACGTCACTAGTGCTTTTTCTATCAACGTAATCGCCGACGTGATTGGAGTCGGTGTAAATGCTAATTTCAATACCCGAGGCTTTTGGATACCAAACACCTAGATAAGGTGTGCTCTTTAAGTATCTAAATATCCGTACTACGGCATACATGTGAGATTCCTTGGGATTCTCTTGGAATCGTGCATATAAAGATACACTAAACATGATGTCGGGTCTACTAGCGGTTAGGTGTAGTAGACTACCTATCATACATCGATATTTAGAGCTATCAACCGAAATTCCTTCCTTGTCTAGGGTAAGTTTTAGATCGGTTGCCATTGGCGTTTTGATGGACTTAGCATTTTCAAGATCAAATTTTCTAAGAGACTCTCTTAAATATTTTGATTCCGATATAAATGTGCCATTGTTACTTTGTATGACTTGTAAGTTAAGGATGGACTTAAAATCTCCTAAGACATTCATATTAAATTTCTCATGCATGCACTTAATGAATTCGTCATGCAATGCTTGGCACGTAGATCCAAAGACAATATCGTCCTCAAAGATTTGAATGATTATTTGATGCTTGTCTTTTATTTTGAAAAATAACGACTTATTCTTCATGCCTCTTGCATATTCATTTTCAACAAGGAAGGATATTACACTATTATGCCATGAATGATTTTCTAGTTCAAGTCCATGCAAGACTTTCTTTATTTTATAAACATGATTGGGTTTTTGAAAATCTATAAATCCCGGTGGGTGTGTAACATATACCTCACTTTTGAAGACTTGATTAAAAGCATTTTTGACGTCCATTTGTTTTAGCTTAAACATACCACTACATGCATATGCAAGTAAAATTCGTAACGACTCTATTAGTGCAATGGGGGCAAAGATGCGAGTAATGGACTTTTCACTTTTATCAGAATCCTTTAATACTAACTTAGCTTGGTTTTCATATATTGTTCCATTTTCATGCATGATGTTGTTAAAAACCCATTTTAGTTCTAGAGGGGTGCATTCTTTAGGTAATGTAACTAATTCCCAAGCATTATTTCGTGTGATTTGATCTATCTCTTTATGCATTGCCATAATCCAATTTTCATTACTAATTGCATCCTCAAAACATTTTGGTTCTATAGTAGTTATGAATGCAAACGTATTATTTTGAGCTTGTGCTACAAAGACATTCTCAAAATCATCTTTATCATTATGATCTATTGTTTCAATTAGATTATTGTGATTAAGATTTTGACTTAAATTAATACTTTCTCCTAGTTTATCTTCTAATGGCAAGCATGTTTCTTCGTTAAAACACACATCAATTGTTTCAATGATTTTAAAAGTCTCATTATTATAAACTTTATAAGCCTTTGATGTATGTGAGTATCCTAAGAAAGTTCCATTATATGTTTTAGAGATTATGCATTTACAACCAAAGATTTTAAAATATCCAAGAGATGGACTTTTTCCCTTAAGAGTCTCATAAGGTGTTTTATTACTTGCTTTAGTAATTGATGTTCTATTTAAAATGAAAGATGTGGTTTCTATAGCATGACACCAAAACATTTGTGAGATAGATTGTTCGTTAAGCATTATATAACACATTTCTTGTAAACGTCGAATTTTTCTTTCAACAACCCGATTAGTTTGAGGAGAGATAGAAGATCGGAAATTATGCAAAATTCCATTTTTATCACAGAGTTCCCCAAATTGCACATTTTTGTGAAAATTATTACCGAGACTCGTTTGAATTGATGCAATGCGACGCTTATGTATGTTTTGTAGACTTTTTCCTAAGGCCTTGAATTTTGCAAAAACCTCATTTTTAGATTTTAAAAATTGTATCAATGTGTATCTTGAAAAGTCATCAACAACTACCAAAGTGTAAAGGTTGCCTTCAAGGCTTTGAATGATTGATGGACCAAATAAATCTATGTGAAGTAGTTCTAAAACTCTTTGACTTGATATCTTATCATGATTAGTTTTTATACTTGCATGAACTTGATTTCCTAATTTACATGTATTACAAGAGTGATTACTAAAGTCTACCTTAGGTAAATTTCTAACTAATGACATAGATATTAGCTTTAGAATTACCTTCATGTTAGCATGCCCTAACCTTTTATGCCAAAGTGTGGAAGCATCTCCAATAATGCAAGTGGGGGATATAAATGCCATGTCAAGATGTGTCCTACTAGTATTGCTCGTCTTAGCTATACCTTCTTGACATACCTATAAAACAAGCATGAAACTCAAGCTCTCGGTCCCCATTTTCTTATGGGTCCATTGAGGTTAGCATAGAACACTTCCAAGTTATACATTCTTGGATCTTGGAGTAAATTACAAAGTATCTTAAGTCCAAATTCTGAGAATATTTTCCAAGGAGTGTTTTGAGAAAAAGGCTTAGGATTATTTGGTCTTAGAGGTATTTTGTTTGGGTAAGAGTTGTCTCTCCTTTGAAAATTATTTTTCTTTTTAGGTAGAGTTTTACTATGATACTTATTTTTAAAATGAGCCTTATGTGGTTTAAACGTATCATAGGTGGTTGGTTTGTAAAATTGTTTCATCTCCTCATTATTCAATATTGGCACTTGAATACCATAAGAGTTTGGAATATGTGTTTGAGGAATTATTGGTTTTGAGTAAAGACAAGTTGGGTCTTTCTTTTCTTTATCTATGATTTTAGGTTTCTCTATCCATTTGGAAGTGATTTTCATAATGTTGGGGTTTTCAAAATCTTTCTTATCTTGGCATATGGTTTCCTTTTCTAGATTTATTTTTGTTTTAAACTTTGAAAAACTCATTGCTTCATCTTGAAGTTTAGAAACATCATTGTTTAAAGAGCCAACCACATGTGTAAGTTTTTCGCAACTCAAGCATGGTTCAACAATCTTTTTAACCTTGAGTCTCTCAACTTCAAGTTCAAGCTCTTTTGCTTTACTAGAAAGTTTGTTTGTTTCTTGTTGTAAAATACGTTTTTCTCTAAGTAAAGCTTTTATTTCTGTAATCAATCATTATTTATTTCTATTAACTCAAGGTTGTCTTTGTTTAATTCATTAGCATCTAATGTTTTACTTGAGCAAGAGGGATCTAGATGTACCTTAGGAGATTCCAACGCCATGAGATATGATTGATTCATTTCTTCATCATCGTCATCATTGCTATAACTCCAATTATCATCAAATCGAATCTTCGGGTTTGTCATATGTAGATCTTCATAGACAAGTGTATTCACTCCATAGGACAAAAGGTTCTCTTGAGCCATGGATATATACTCAACTTTACCAAAAATCTTTGTTAGGATTTTAGATTTTTGGAAAAGAAGTTTTTGACTTAAAACGACTTCTCGGGAAGATTTTAATGCTCAAAAACTTGAGTATTCCGCTCTGATACCAATTGTAGAACCGTAGAGGGGGGGTGAATACGGTTTCTTCGGCTTTTTAGATGTTTAAAACGTTAAGCCTCGAAGAACACCAAGTGGTCTAGAAGAGAACAACCACTAGCACAAACACAAACACAAGTATATAAAGCGAGTAAAGAACACCACGATATATACTGGTTCCGGATGGGGGGTTTATACCATCCGTACGTCCAGTTGCGAATCCACGACACCGATACTATTACTCTAGTATAATCCTTTCGGTGGACTATAAACCGTTACAACTTCACTCCACCAATACTCAACAATATTGGTGCTCACAAAGAAAGAGCTACTCCCCAACGGTATTCCGCCCTCGGAAACCACCCAAAAGAATCTCGCGATTCGACTTACACTTGGTCACTAAGACCTCTACCAAAACTTCCACCCAGAAGTATCAAACCCCAACTAGATCCCCAATGATCTAGGCTTGGTCACAAAGACACAAGACTTCCCTTACAAACAATTGAATGATAGAATAAGTGTTTGTTCAACCAAGTCCTAACCTAACCTAGAGACTCGATTGTAATAGAAAGGGTATAAGAAGAAGACCCTCGACACATTCACAAGAGTGGATTAAGTTCTTGTGATTCTTCCCTTGCAAAGAAGATGTGTTCTTTCAAAGATGTTATATGAAAATCAAGAACACAAGATTAGAGATAGAGAGATTTGAGAGAGAGTAGAGAGTGTTTGAGAGAAAGAATCTAGAGAGAAAGAAGAATGGCAAGGGGTGAGGAATACAAGAGGCAAGGCATGGTATTTATAGGCAAAAACCCAACTTGGGAAAATTTTACCGAGCCCGGCGCGCTGCCCACGCGTTGACGCGTGGGAGGCGCGCCAGACACCCAGTAAAAGTTTTTCCAAAACTTTGAGTGTTGGCTATATAAATACCTTACCTTGCTAAAATCCCAATTGTACTTCACACTAAACCTTAACATTAATCAATCTAAGGTTTACCAACTCAAATAGCCAATTTGAAAAACATTTTGTGAAGTAGATAAAGAGAAAACAAATTACCAAGGGTATAAGAGATAGAAAAGGTAATTTGGAAGGGTTGTAAATGTAATTCCTCACATGGCATAAGTGAGAAGAGAATATGCCATGGTATATTCCACAAGGGAAGGGTTAAAGTGTAATTGTGGTTAGAGTTAAGGGTTTAGAAGGTTTAGAGGATAACCATGGTTAAGTAAGAAAGGGTTAAGTTAGAAAGATAACCATGGTTGGGTTGAGAAGGTTTAAGTGATCATGTTGGTTAGGTTAAGAGATAACCAAGGTTGGGTGTTGGTGATGGAGGTTAACCAAGGTTGGGTTACAAAGGAATATTCCAAAGGGAATATGCTTTGCTTGGAGAGAAAGGGTGATGGTTATAAAAGTATAGGGTAGAATGTGTAAGTGTGTGTAAAGAAGGTTTGTGAGGGAGGTGTGTGTAATTTAAATGTAAAGTGGGTATGTGAGTAGTGTGTGTATTTTGAATAGTAGTGTGCGTAGTTTGAATTTGTGTGGGAGTATGTGAGAATATGTGTAAGAGTGTGTAAGAATGTGTAAGTGTGTATGAAGAGGGTATGTGAGGGAAGTGTGTGTAATTTGAATTTGTGTGGGAGTGTGTGTGGGGACAAAAGTTGATGTGTGTAAGGGTGTGTAAGGAATATGTAAGAGTGTATGTGAAGAGGTGTATAGTGGTTTAGGGTTTGAGAAAGGTGGTTTTGGGTTTGATGGTTTTGAGTTAAATGGTATTGGGTTTGATGTTTTTGTAGGAAATGGTTTTGGTTTAAATGGTTTTGGTGTAGGTGGTTTTGGGTTAAGTGGTAATTTGTTGAAAAAGATAATTAAGAAAATATTAAGAATGAAATAAAGAGAAGATTAGTAAATAATCTAATTGTCATTAAGGAGAAAGAAATTTGACAATTAAGATTATAGGTTGAGAAAAATCATAAGTTACTTATATACTTAAGTAACAATACGTCGAGAACCCATAGTTTCATATCTCGTGACTTTCCACGACTCGACGTTCTCAACTAACACCTTGGTGCAAACAAGTCAAGTGCTTTGCCGATATGTAAAGCATAACCCAAGTGGGAAAGGATGCATTTACGCAAAGTGACCTTGTACTTAATTTGACCCATAAGGGAGTAAACCCGTTACGTGATTAGAGAAGACGTAAGCACGGGATATGAGCATATGGATGCTTTCACGTGTTGTTACGTGAAATATATAAGCTCCCTAAGTTTAGAAATGCCTTGGCTAGAGGAAAGTGTTAGAAAACTTGAGTTGGCGTTTTTCCCAAAGTGGGTGCTTTAAAAATAGGATCTCTCTAATCTCAAAACTCGTTTTGAGTGTTCTCAATTAAGCACATAACATATTCATACCTGAATTGAAAAATCCACATTTATCGGGTAAGGGGAAGGCCGACTTTGAAAATTCACCAAATTCCATACAGTCCCCTGGCGCGTCAGCGCGCCAGCAGCAGACATGGAATTTTGCGAATTAGGCTACCGTTTGACGTTTTATGTGTTTCGAAGGTTTATTTGTCATTATCAAAACATTAGGAGATCTTGATCATATTGCCTCAACACATTACTACAATACACATATTCATGAGGATTCATCCAATATACAAGTTTTCGAAAAGTTACAATCACTTGAATACTCAAAAATATGTTACACATGATCTCGAAGATATTACAAACAATGTTCTCTAAAACTATTACTAATGAAGATCTCGAAAATTTTGGTGCAAGAAAGATCTCGATAACTTTCCATAAGGAAGATCTCGACAACTTCAATGGACTAAAGTTTTCGAAAACTTTTCAGCAAAGTTTCTCGAAAACATGGCATGTAAAAGATCTCGAAAGTTTTGTTAAAAAAGATCTCGATACCTTTTGTTAAAAAAGATCTCGATAACTTTTGATAAGAAAAGTTCTCGATAACTTTTGTTAAGAAAAGTTCTCGATAACTCAAGGATTTCGAAAAATATTTTTCGAAAAATTTTATTGAGAGATTTCGAAAGTTTTCTCAATTTTCTCGATAACTACTGTTATGAAAAGATTTCGAAAACATTTCAAAAGATCTCGATAAAATCTTTGAAAAATATTTCGAAACTTTTTCTCGAAAATTCTTATACAAGAATTTTCGAATTCCTTTGTAGACATATGTTTTGAAGATTTTGTTGAATCCTTGAACGTAACCTGATGAATAACGTGTATTAAGACAGTTAGAAACACATCATCTATGAATACAAAAGATTTCGAAAGTTTTCAAGACCCTAAATTATCTAGAAATTTTTCCACAAAAATCATGAAGTAATATCAATGAATTACAACAATTAACACATATAGAAACACTTTTGGTCAGTTTAATTGGACTCATTATCATCACAACGAAAAGCCCCAATTCAACGAAGAACCCTAACTTTCTAGATCATGCAATCTGAGGAATTGGAACAATTAATAAGTACAAACATGTTTCTATAACTTAAACAAACATATCCCACCACTAATATACACAAAAACAGCACTCAATCACAAAGCCCTAATTCTACGCAACCCCAAATTTTCGAAAACAATCCAAACGTGAAAACTGTTATGATTAGGTGTAAGGGATATGATTATAACACGTTTAACACTAAAATCCCTATGATTACATAACCTAAAACAACTTATCACACAAGAATCATAATTTTCGAGAACCCTAGTTCTAAGAATCAAAATTACACGAAATCTAGCCATCAAAAACATAATTGATTAAAAACCCTTTGTTAGAATGAGCCAAAGATCATGATTTTACTTACGGTTTGATGATTATGAACACGGATTTGTAGATCGAATTATAGCTGTGAGATGATAATGAGAGTGTTTGTTTTTGTTTTTTGATTTTGTGAAAATAAAAACGGGGGGGGGGGTGTTTGTTTTGTTAAAGTTTTAAAAACTTTTTGACAACTTGGCAAATTTAGTCCCTAGACTACAAACTAAACCTTATAACAAGTCCTAACGAGTTTATTTAACGGTTAAAGGTAATGACAGTTAATGGTAAAGACATATTAGGCTAACAAAGAAGTACAAGAAAAAAAGAAATGATACGAGAGATAACCTTTGACGATCCACCATTGCAAAATAATATCATTACTACTAGAAATATGCAAGTACGCATGTTTGCACAAGATTTTTAAATTTTGAAGAACATTTTCTCCCCCTCAACACTTGGTGTGAAAATTTTAAAATTTTTGATAAACCAATGTGTTGACGAAGATTGTGTACATGCATTAGAAAAACATAAAAAATCTAAAATCTTTTTGGATTTTTGAAGATTTTTTGATTTTGTATTTTTGTTTTTGATAAGTATTTACAAAGATAGTTTTGGTATTAGACTCGGTTAATAGTTTTTTAGAAAAGATTTTAGATCATCCGGAGTCAAACACCGCACACCAATCCGGTGAACTAGCTCAGTAAACCTTCCCGGGGGTAATGGTTTTGTGAACAAGTCTGCCAGTTGGTATTCAGTACCCACAAATATAACTCAATTGTACCCTTTTCAACATGCTCCTTAATGAAATGATAACGGAAATCAATGTGCTTGGACTTTGAATGCAGAACCGTGTTGCACGAGATTGCTATCGCACTTTTCGAGTCACAGTACATTGGAATCTTGTTGAATAAGTAACCGTAGTCCATTAGCTGTGTACGCATCCAAATGACTTGTGCACAGCAGGCAGACATGGCTACATATTCAGCTTCTATTGACGATAGTGATGTGCAATCCTGCTTCTTTGATTGCGAAGACACGAGTTTATCTCCAAGAAACTGCAAACCACCAGAAGTACTTTTGCGTGTATCCATACACCCTGCATGATCAGCGTCTGAAAAAGCTATTAGTTCAAAACCGGAATCCTTCGGATACCAGATCCCCAAATTAATGGTTCCCTTTACGTATCAAAGGATTCTCTTAGCCTCATTAAGGTGACGTTCAGTTGGACTGGACTGATAGCGAGAGCACATAAATACAGCAAATACAATATCCGGTCTACTAGCGGTAAGGTACATCAGTGACCCAATGATACTTCAGTATTTTGTGGGGTCAACTGGTTTCCCATGTGGATCCGCATCTAATTTAGTTGTGTTGGCCATAGGGGTATTGTAAGTATCACAACTGGTCATGCCATGTTTCTTAATTATCTCAAGAGCGTATTTGGACTGATTTAGGAAAATACCACGGGGAGACTGATGAACTTGTAGTCCCAAAAAGAACGTAAGTTCACCCATCATTGACATTTCAAAATTTTGTTTCATTAATCTGGCAAAAGCGTTTGAGTATTTTTTGTTTGTTGAACCAAAAATAATGTCATCGACGTATATTTGCACAATTAAAACATCTTCCCCGTGTTTTTGAATAAACAAAGTTGGATCTAGCAAACCTTTAGTAAAAGAGTTAGCAAGCAAGAAAGCAGTAAGTTTATCATACCACGCCCTGGGGGCTTGTTTGAGACCATAAAGAGCCTTCTTAAGTTTGTAGACATGGTTAGGGTGCTCTGGGTCGACAAATCCCTCTGGCTGACTAACATATACTTCCTCACGCAGTTGACCATTCAGAAACGTTGTTTTCACATCCATTTGATAAACGACCATGTTTTTGTGAGCATCGTATGCCAAAAATATTCGAACAGCTTCAAGTCTAGCCACTGGTGCGAAAGATTCCTCAAAGTCAATTCCTTCCTCTTGAGTATATCCTTTAGCTACCAAGCGTGATTTGTTACGAATAACATTGCCTTATGCGTCCAACTTGTTTTTCCAAATCCATTTTAGCCTAATGACATAAACTCCATCCGGTCGCTCAACTAATTCCCAAACTTCAAGACGTTTAAATTGGTTGAGTTCCTCTTGCATTGATTCGATCCAATTTTCAAGAGTATGAGCATGCTTGATGTTTCTGGGTTCTTCATGACAAACGGTTAGAGCATAAACACAATGTTCAGCATCAGAGTGAAGTTTCTGTCTTGTCATAACTGGAGCTGTTGGATGACCAATAATGTTGACGATTGGATGGTCACGAGTCCAATGATGTGTTGAAGGGTGAGGGTTATGGAACTGCTGCATATTAGTTGGTTCCAAGTTGCGTGTTGACGACTCAGCAATATCTGAAAGGTTCGGAGTCGGAGCAAACGGATTGAAGAACGCATTTGGATCATAATTTGCAGGTTCAGGTACTTGTTGTAGATTCAGATCTTCAGTTAGGTTGTCGGTATTGGAAGCGGTTTGTTCCTCTATCGTAGGTGATTCAGTTGGGGGTGCATCTGGTGTTACAGTTGTTGTTGTTGTAACCGTTGTATCAGGTACTTGAATATTATCAGGTTGAGCAGCGGAACTAGTGGATACATCGGGTGCACGTGTCTCAAAATAATCATCGAACAAAGGAGAGAACAACGTTGCCAATTCTTGACGAGTTAGTGACAATGGTTCAGCTGAAGAATCTGTAAGGTTTAGACGGTTGGTTGCGGGTCCTAAGCTGTTTTACTCAGAAGCCATTTCTGTGAGCTCATCGAAATTAGCATGAATAGTCTCCTGAATCTCTCTAGTACGACGATTGTAGATTCTAAAACCTTTGGAGTTTTCGCAATATCCAATGAAGATACCGACGTCAGCCTTTGCTTTGAGCTTTCCAAGATCATTACGATCATTATTTGGATAACAAAGAGAACCAAATACATGAAAGTGTTGTATGTTAGGATTTCGTTTGTGAACCATCTCATATGGTGTGACTTTGTGACGTTTATTGATCATACAACGATTTTGGGTGTAGCATGCGGTTGAGACGGCTTCTGCCCAAAGAAAATCTGGTAGTTGAGCATTAATGAGCATCGTTCGTGCGGCTTCCATTAACGTTTTGTTGCGTCTTTCGACCACACCATTCTGTTCGGGAGTCCGTGCAATCGAGGTTTGATGTTCAATTCCCACTTTCTCAAAATAATCACAAAGGGTTTGATTCTTGAATTCAGTTCCATTATCCGTTCTAACGATTCCGACAGTGTTGCAGAGTTGAACTTGAATTTTCGTGAGAAAGGTGATAATCATTGATGGAGCTTGATCTTTGCTTCGAAGAAAGTAAACCCAAGTCCATTTGGAGAAGTCATCAACAATCACAAGAATATACCGTTTCCCATTTATCGTTTGTACTCGCATTGGTCCACATAAATCCATATGAAGAAGTTGAAGAACATGATCAGTGCTCGGTTCTGGTTTGGAGTTGAGGTGTGCACATTTGCTCTTTCCTTGTTCACAAGCGGGACATAAGTGATCTTTTGCATATCGGAACCTTGGAAGACCGTCTACTAGTTTATGGCGAGCAAGATCAGTCATAGTTCTGAAGTTGAGATGAGACATGCGTTGGTGCCATAACCAGGATTTTGTCGATTCTGCCTTTGAAAGTAAACATATGGGAGAGGAAGCGGTCATGTCTGACATTGAAATTGTATAAAGACTGTTTCCACGTGTGCCGGACATAAGATCATTTCCTTGTAAATCACGAACAAAGCATGTTTTCTCCCTAAATGCAACTTCCATATCATCATCACAAAATTGACCGACTGAGAAGAGATTGTGGCCGAGGCCTTCGACATAATACACACGACTAATTTCGATATTACCACTGATGTAGTCCCCATACCTCATAATTGCAGCGAAATGATCATTCCCGAATCTGACAGTTCCTATAAACTTTGAGACAAAGTTTCTTAACAGTTTGAGATTGCCTATCATGTGTCGGGAGCATCCGCTATCAACAATCCAAAGAGCAATTTGCACCACCTGCACCACATGAAAGAGACGACGATGGTACAATGGTAAGGGTGGAACCCAATGAAGTTGTGGGTTTCGTTGGGTTAGAAGCACACATGTTAACAATTTTAGGAATCCATTTAAAGTTATGTGTCCTTCGTAACCAACGTTGCCAATTCCAACTAGATTTTGCCTTTTTAATATCAAATTCAGTGAGGGATGGCATATTCCTAGAGATCTTATTCGCAACTACTGGGTTGACTACATCATTCTTAGAAACTATACAAGGCATAAGTCCTAGCACAGATTTAGAAGCATTAGTGGGCCTAGATTTTTTGCCTGATATATGTTTCTTAAAACGAGATAAAAGAGAATTTGCAACACATTTAGAATGATCACCAGATAACATACTATTACGACAAAACACACATGAAGCATCAACTTTCAAAACATTCAAAGATTCATCATTCGTTACACAAAGATTAGGATTACAATTGGCCAAATCAGAATCTAAATCTAGTGCAAGATGAGTATTATTCAAGGTCCTAGGGTGTTCTTCTACTTCAGAGGCTTTTAGTGTCTCTCTTCTACGTTGCAAAATCCTATTAGTCCTTTTCATACATTTACGCTTGTTTCTGCTAACGCTAGGAGTGGCAACTATTCCTGTAGAAGTGGAAGGATCCAAGTTAGACTTCTTAGTGTGTTGTGCTACATTTGTTAAGTCTAATGAGTACATTCCTGGTGCAATTACTTTAGTGTTGACAGGTTTTACTTTTTCAAGTTCACGTATTTTCTCTTTCAACTCAATGATAATGTGCATTTTATCTTGAATATCGTTGTCGAGTTTTCTATTAGAATAAAAATATTCATCACGACTCTTTTGCCAATAGTCTGTAACTTCTTGCAATTCTGCAATTTCCTTTTCATATTTTGAAATTTGACTTTTTAAATCCTCATTTTCTATTTGAAAAGTTGTGGAAGTTTTAAGACTTTGCAATTCCAGTTCGAAATCAAGAATCTGGTTTTGACACCATTCAAGCTTTTTATTGAGTTGGAAAATCTCATTTGAAATTTTGTTTTGCACATGATCATTGTGTTTTCGGAGATTAACGTTTTCATCTTTTAATGTCTCAATTTGTTTAGATAACAACTCAACATCATCACAATGATCATCAACAAGCATAGAAGTACCAGATTCATAAAGAGAATTCATAACCACAGATATAATATCAGCACTAAGAACATGTTCCAAGAGTCGATCAGATTCTTTTTGTAAAAATTGATTTCGACGTTTTTGCTTTGAAATTGCTTGTTCAGTTGCATGAAAAATATCCATCATAGACGATACTTCTCTTTGTATTTCCTGTTCCCAGTGGTTTGCACAAAGACGCAAGTGTTGAACAATGGGTAAAAATTGTTTTTGAAACACTTCTCGTTTTTCTCTCTCATGAGGAATTATGATAGTATAAATCGTTGTTTGAGAGTTGCGTTCTATTGCTTTGTCTAAAAGTTCAATGTCTTCCTTGAACGTGTCAAAATACCGAAGTACACGACAACGAGTAGGAAGAGGTTGAAGTTTTTCATTTTCAGGTAAAGGACCATTAATTTGCACCACTGGTTTAACAGGAACTACTGGAGAAGTTACATCTGGAGGTGAAAGAATATTCCGTGGTTGTTCAGATATTTCTTTTTGAGGTTTAAAAATCTCATTTATGGAAGGCATTTTAGAGTAATCAAAGGTATATTATATGTAATATTTTCCATTTTTGATCGACTCTCTTCTTCAATATCAAGTTCTTCCTCACAATCATATACAACAGCACGAATAACAGACTCGTCAAAAAAATGATTTGCACTATATAACTTCGGAATCTCTTTGAGTGCTACTCGTAAGAAACTTGGTGAGTCGCTACCAATAGCAAAACCGTGGCCATTATTTGTCCGTTTGATGGAAAACTTTTAAATGGTTGTGACAGACTGGCCAGTTTTATATACAACGTTTTGAAACTCTTGAAGTCTTTGTTCTAGTTCAACAATCACATCAATGTATGACTTAACTTTTTCTCTTGATTTGCGTTTATGTTCTCTGAACTCAGCTTGACAATTTGACAACTCGGTTTTTGTTTTGAAAATGACTGCATCGAGTTGAACAATTTGTTTTTTATGTTCAAACGCTTGTTTTTCCAGTTCAGAAGTTAAGTGGTTTTTGGACTCCATTATTTGAGTAATTTGATGTTCTAATTCTTTACCATTTAGATAAGATTTTTGAAAAGCAGCTTCAAAACCTTTTTCACGGTTAACAATTTTTTCAGCATTGCTCAGTTGATATTTGTAGCACTCAATATCCCTAGTTAATGATGCATTTTTTCTTTTAATCGAGCATTAAGTTCTTGACATTTAAAGTTCTGAGATTGACTAGCCATGAGAAGGGTCTTAAGTTCTGAATCTGGACCAGACAAAGGATCAGAGTGTTCAACGCGAGCTTTGTTCTCATGAACAGATTCAGGATCCGAATCATCAAATGTAACAACCGGGTTAATTTGATCATAATCATCAAATATAACTTTTGTGTTCATTTGAGAATTCGTTTGTGTAGATAACAATGATTCATGTTGAACTCTGTGGTCCTTGCTAGATGCAGATGCAGATGGGGAGGCAATTTCATGTATCAGGCATGAGTTAAGATCAGTAACCTGAGACAGACCGTCAGTGTCATACACTGGGCCCGAGTCACTCATGTGAAGTACTTGCATGTTGGCCATGAGCATGACAGCAGCTTCTAGATCTTCCATGTCATCATCTGAGTGTGCATTGGCCATGAAGCTATTGTCGTTGACATTGTTGTTGCTACGGGCTTCATCTTTGAGAGCTAGAAGTAAGGTCTGCTTGTGATACTTGCTACCTTGAGTTCGTGGTGAAGGACATGCAGTTGCCAAGTGACCTATCCCATTGCAGTTGTAGCATTGAATGGCGGTATTACCAGATTCAGTGTTCCCAGTTTCCACAATTTCAGCCTTTTTCTGAGGGACACCACCATTGTTCCGGAATCTTCCATTGTTCATAAACCGTTGTCCAGAATTTGCGTTACCTATGTAATTACCGGATCCAAATCTTCCATTGGTACGATTCTAAACTTTAATGCGACCATCGTTAATGACAACTTGATTCCTTGTATTAGAAGATGTGCGAAGACGATTGTTGGACTTGTTCGAGAATTTGCTGAAAGCTCTAGCAATGAGTGCAATTCCTTGGTTAAGACTGTTGAAGTCCTCATCATCAGCATCATCATGACCATTGTTTTGTGTGTACAAGTTATCATTGTGATCATACGAGGCAAATTGACTTGCAGGAGGTGGCACTAAGGAATCATAAGATGAGTACTGAGAAGTTTGAGATGGGTAGTTGGGATAAGCCTGTTCAGGATGATGAACATTTTGTTGCAGTGGTGGAGGAGGAACAGTTGATTGAGCAATGAGCGCCAAAGAGTTTGAAGGTGGAGGCATTAACGGATTTCCTCTGAGAGCGCGATCTTTGTCCACTTCATGTTGATGGTGTTTCAGATAGTCATACAACAAACCATATGGTGTCTCATGAAGATTCTTTGTTTGTCGAACAAATGTCACATACTTCTGCCAATCTGGGCCAAGACATCCTAAAAACTTCGTGTTGATTCCAATCTTTGGTATAAGAATGTTATGTCGATCGAGGTCATTAATGATGTTTGTCAAGCGATGATAATATGACTCAAGTGATTCCATTGGCTCAATCATGAAGTTTGTGTATTCCATGTAAAGTTTAGATTCCATGTCCTCCTGATTGAGTTGAGTTCCTTCCATTAAGAGATGAACATGTTCCCACATAGCCTTAGCTGTTTTCTGAGCATCGACACTACGAAATATTGGATTTGGTATTCCTTGTAATATGTAAATCATAGCATATTCATCTGCCTCTTTGTGAAGAAGTTGTTCAGCACTTAGTCGAGCATCAGGAATAGGTAATGTAGCATCAGGTGTCGGTGGAACAGTATTAGGATTACCGGGTACAAACTCAGTTGGTGGGACAAATGGACCTTCATTGATAACTTGACTCATATATTTGCCATGTGGTTTCTTGAGTTCAAGAAATCATAGGAATCGACTTGACCACTGAACATAATTTCCCGGTGTGAGCATAGGTGGTGTGTCAAGTGAACAAGCTTCATGCCTTGATTGTTGAGTAGTGATGACTTCACACATTTGGTCAAACCAATGGGTTTGTTTTGGCGGTTGAGTGATTTGTTGCATAGGAAAAGGTTGATGTTGAGGTATTTGTTGATGCATCATGGCATATTGTTGAGGGTATGGATATGATTGTGGGATTTGTTGTTGATGATACTGTTGCTGTTGTTGACGAAACTGTTGTGTTTGATGATATTGTTGTTGTTGATGAAGATTGTAGTACGGTGGTTGAGACATGATGAATGACTTGTGTGTAAATGGATCTTGTAGAAGGTATAAGTGTTATGCCAATTCTCGAAAAACTATCCCAAGTATGTTCTCAAAGCTTAGAATGTTGAATATCTCGAAAAACAGTCAAAGTCCAAAAGATCTCGAAAAAATACCAAAGATCTCGAAAAAAATTCCAAAGTTCTCGAAAATGTCAAATTATCGAGAAATTTTGAGAGAAATTTTCGAGAAATTTCACTTCAGTAGAAATTAGCAAAGTTCTCGAAAAATATGAAAGGATTTCGAAAGTTTTCCAAAGATCTCGAAAATCAAAAGATTTCGAAAGTCCAGAAAAGATCTCGAAAAGTTCAAAATTTTCGAAAAAAATTCTACAAATTATCGAGATTATACAATGTCGATAATATCCAACGAGTCGAAGTGTTTTCTTTCTTATACAAGAGAGAAAAGCACTCAGTAACCAATGAAAACACCTTAGAAGTAACGACGAAAGATCTCGAAAGTTTAGGGCCAAAAGTTCTCGAAAACTTGTCAAAACAAGGCAGATTTTTGTTTTTGTAAAAAGCAAGCCAAAAAACACGTTTTTAATCCAAGATTCTTGTACAACTAACCTTAAAATGAGGAAATCTTAAAGAAAGTTGCAAACTTTAACCACTTTTCTAAAATTTGAAAATTTTCAAAAAATGGTACAAAAAGTACGAATCTAAAGTTTTTGTTAAATTTTGAAACTTTGTTGGTTGTTTGAGTTTGTAACACAAGTTTTGATGAAAAAGATGTGATAAAAACACGAAACAAACAAGAAAGTGTCAAACTTTAGCAAAAAAAAAAACGAATGAAAAACAAGTTTATGGGTTCGTTGATTACAAAAACAAAACATACATCTTCTTCTAGCGATTGATACCACTTGTTAGGTCACCATTTTGTAAACACAAGAATAGATTTGGTAGAAATAAGATGAGAAATAGAGTTTGGTTGATTAGATCAAATAAGAAGAATAAAAGTGCAAGAGTTTCCTTATGATATTGAAATAACCAACAAGAAATAAGAATACATGAGATTCCTATTTATAGGAGAGGAGTTAGGGCAACACTCCCTTTCTCCTTCCCTTTTCTAAACGTTTGGCCTTGTGGCCCATTTGACGTGTGATGGACTCACGCGTTTACATGAATAAGATAAATAACTTAGCAACCTATTACATTGATTGAAATAACCGAGACTTGACTAAACGTTGCTAAACTTAGGTCCTAACATATTGGAATAAGCCCGTAAGTAAACATTGTTCAAGAATCTAGCCGGCCTATATCTACAAATATCGGTTAAAATTCGTGACTTTGTGCTTGAGCATGACTTGATAAATTCATATGATTTTGACTTAATCATTAGAATCTATGAATCGAAATAATCTTGTTGGGATTTACAGATTTGAAGATTACAAAACCTACAAGCAAGAATGAAGAAAGAAGAAACAATAGGGACTTTAATATAAATATTTAGCTAGCTTGATTAGTAAGCTAGGTTTTATGTAAACCCTAGCCTCTCTATTATATAAAGAGGGGTAGGGCGTTAGTTTTATTTATCCATTCAATAGAAAACTCTTTCAATGAGAGTCTAGACACACGATTATAGCGTGTGTACATTAGTAGTAGTAGTAGTTTCTTTTATATTCAATAAAAGAAAACCTTATTAGTAATGTTGATTGTGTTCTTATTCTATATTCCGCTGTGTTTCAATCAATGTTATTCATACCCTAGTTGAGTCCAGATCTTGGATTCTACAAGTGGTATCAGAGCCTCGTGGCTCTCGATCTAGGGTTTATAAGGTTTTCATGTTCGTATTTTATGAGCGAGAAGCAGTTTCAACGAAGAGCAGATCTGGTAAAGGTTTCGAACAGAAGCAGATATAAAACGGGATGTTGAGGTAATTGTTAATTTTTTTTTAATATCGAATCTTTCAATTAAACCTCGTACTGGTTCGCATATGTATCTGAATAAATGGGTCGGTGTTGGTGATTAATTACGTATAGTGATTCGGTGGTATTAATTGCTATTTAATTTCAACCAATACTGTCGATTGTCGTTTACTGTTGGAATAAAAGGTTATAATTGGTGGACCAGATTGAATGTTATTTGATGGTTTTAAGGTTTAATTTGGTTTGTGTGGGACAGCGCAACATATGGATCTGATATGTGTAAACTACCTCGTACCTATTTAACTCATTCTGTTGTGGGGTTTGTTGTTTAGTTTATTGCAAAGAGTAACATGAATGAATGGTCATATGTCCATGCGTGGGTTATTAAATATCTCGTACAATTTTTAATGGGTCGATGGTTAAATTCAACGGGTCCATGTCATGATAAATTGATTTATTCACATGGGGATTGAAGTATTGAATTGTGTTATGGGCTACGAGAGTGGGACAGGTAGTAGGCCAGTGACTTAGCGAATGAATAGAAAAATAGGTGATTTGGGAATTGAGATTGTCTTGATGCTGCTGTTTAATGTTCTTGTCGTACATTCATGGGGTATTCTTTTATTTGTCAAGTGAATTGGTGTTTTGGTATACGACTTGTTGCAGCATGTGGGATTGCAGGGTACGAGTTATTCATTCAAGTTGTGCTTGTCGTGATGTGGTAATAAAAATGGTCTCAATTTGTGTTTATTGCAATCACATGGGTCGGTGGAAAGTATTTTACATCTTTGCCATAATTGATTTGTCAATTGGTAAAAGATTTCATTATATTGATTGGTGATTCAAGGACTTTGCACGTGGGTTAGTAAGGTTTGAGAATTGGCAATTCATTGAGTGCATGTGATTAGTTTATATACATGGGACGGTAATTAGCGACAGTATATTAATGATTCAAGTGGAGCAGAGAAATTTGTTGATGTTCGCTGTCATTGCAGCTGATAGTTATTCGTTAATTCTGCTCGGGTATTTAGTTCCTACTGATACACTTATCTGTTTCTACTGATGATTTTGGTTCCTACTGACTCGTTCCTACTGATTGGTTGTCCGTTCCTGCTGATACATACGGTTCTTGCTGACGCATTTATGGTTCCTGCTGACTTGTTGTATACTTTTTCTTTTGGTCAGTTTTGGTTTCTACTTGTCATGTGAGATTACTAATGGTTAGGGAGGACGAAGTTATCAACCATGATCATTTTTGCTGAGAAGATTATTGGTTTATTACTTGTTTGATGTTGCAGTTGATTTTCACAGGTTTTGTGTTCTTATCATATCTTAAAAGGTGAGATGGGCTTTTTAAGATAACTTGTTTGGTTTGTATGGTGACGAAGACTTGACAACTCTAGTGAAGGGGTATGATTTTTTTTCTTGTGCTTAATGCGTACATTTGCTATCACTTGAAAGAGTTACGTTATTGTGCTCAGTGTCTCATTGGTTAAGTCAATGAGGAGTTTGTCAAGAGGCTTTCACTACTCATATTTTATGAGTTCAACGTCACGTGGATAGTGCAAGACATAAGATGCAAGTTTGGGAGATTCCACTTCTTCATCAAATCAGTTATATTTGATTTTCTTCATCAGTGATCACTCCAGGGAGCCTTACACTTTGTGCTGATATGCTTATGTGTTTCTGCTGATCGATACTGCTGATGCCTCGATACTACTGATACTCAGATTTTACTGCTCGTTTCTGCTACTCGTTACTGCTGCTTGTGTTCTTAAGTAATAATAGTAAAAAAAAAAAAAAAAAAAAAAAAAAAAAAAAAAAAAAAAAAAAAAAAAAAAATTNCTTGTTAGGTCACCATTTTGTAAACACAAGAATAGATTTGGTAGAAATAAGATGAGAAATAGAGTTTGGTTGATTAGATCAAATAAGAAGAATAAAAGTGCAAGAGTTTCCTTATGATATTGAAATAACCAACAAGAAATAAGAATACATGAGATTCCTATTTATATGAGAGGAGTTAAGGCAACACTCCCTTTCTCCTTCCCTTTTCTAAACGTTTGGCCTTGTGGCCCATTTGACGTGTGATGGACTCACGCGTTTACATGAATAAGATAAATAACTTAGCAACCTATTACATTGATTGAAATAACCGAGACTTGACTAAACGTTGCTAAACTTAGGTCCTAACATATTGGAATAAGCCCGTAAGTAAACATTGTTCAAGAATCTAGCCGGCCTATATCTACAAATATCGGTTAAAATTCGTGACTTTGTGCTTGAGCATGACTTGATAAATTCATATGATTTTGACTTAATCATTAGAATCTATGAATCGAAATAATCTCAATTCACAATTTAAAACATCGAGAGCATGAGATAGTAAAGATATGGAATATGTTTGGTGGACCTAATAAAAGGGCCTAATGGTGGACTTAAGGCTTTAAATACTTGTACAGTGCATGCACTGTACAAGTATTTAAAGTCTTAAGTCCACCATTAGGCCCCTTTATTAGGCCTATATATCAAGGTTCTAAAGATATTATGCTGACAATGAAAAACCATGGGTTTGGTTTCCTGACAACAACCTTGTGGGTTTTGTTTAATCTTACCATAATTAAAATTATTTTTAAACATAAACTATTGTTACATATCTTATTAAAACTCACTTACTTTAATTTTGTGTTGAAATCATGTATTTGTAAAAATAATGAGTTTTAATCTAAAATCATTGTTAATTAAGTGATGTTTAAGCAAAACTCATAAAGTTGTTGGAAGGCTAATCAATAGACCTAGCTTCGGTCTCACATAGCTCACCTAAGAAAGGACGGAGCAGTCATGATGTACCTGGGTATAAATCCATCAATAAAAAAATAAAAATAAAATAATAATAACAACTAAAAAAAAATGGAGTGGGCAGGGCTAAATAGTGACAGTAGGGTACGTAATCGAGGACTGATCACATGTTTTTATATTGGTCAACTTTGAGCTATCGAGCAAGAAGCGCTCTATCTCTTAAGGAATGAGTTTTGAAAACCTGACTTATTAGACCGAAAAGGGCTGATGTGCGTTTTATTATGGCCTCTTATTCTTGAGGGAGTGATTGGAATTAAGCCGCGTGACAATATCCGAAAAGACAACGGACTATTTGATTTCCTTTTTGGCAGGGCCTTTCGTGCTCCGATCCTTACGTAGAGACAAAAGTAACCATATAAAATCACAACTTACTTCAAGTTCCATAATAATCCCTACAAACTCCACATTATTATATATCAATGTGGAGCTTAAAGTGATTACGAATGTTAATAAACTTGTTACTTACTCTCCGATTCCTTCAAAACTTCTCACATTTTTTATGTTTTGCGCCCATTTTCTCCAAGAATAAGTTTAGGTGGACACTCATAGGAATCCACTAGCATGCTTTTAGTGAGTTTAATTTACCACATGTTTTTCAACATTAATTAATACATTAATACTTATGTCGTCAATATTTGATAGCGACGGATTAGGTATAACATATGCCCACAGTTCCACACATTCCATGGGGTTGTGCATTAAGCTTAAAAACAGGTAATAAGTATAATGTCTTGTAGCTTTCACTAGATTTGATTGTTGATCGTTCCAACTCATCATTAAAGCTATGCACATCAGATATACTCAAGTGGAAATGATCCATAAGCCACCAATATAGTAGAGTAGGCTTTCACAAGATTTGTTCTGTCGATCGTTACAGCTAGGATACTTGTTTTTCTAAGGATGCATATACCATAACAAGAAATGCATGTACTATATCAAGGACTTTTCTAAGCAAAAGTTTCAACCTATCGAGAGCCACTTAAGCTGATGTTCAAGAAGCTTATAGGGAAGACAATGAGCTCAAAGACTGGTTATGATGGCAATTATACAATTTAAGATACATGTCACTTCCACACGCTTGTCCCAAATAGAATCACAACACAAAAATCTCCAACTATGCTTAGCTTCTTTGCAGCAATTTCCATAAGTTGCCATTGTCCAGAACTTCATCCAGTCCTTCCACTTTCTAACTTTTAGATTCAGCATGAACACAAAGTACCTGCTGGCGCTGGCCGCTATCCCGGAACAAAATTATTAGAAGTTCCATCTTTCTAATTGGACTTTGGCTTCAGCCATGTCTTTCTGTGCTTTTTTCCTCCGGTAGAATATTGGGCAATCCCGGCTACAGAAACAAAGATATAACCAATTAACCATCAAAAAAGTAAAGGCAGAGGTGGCAACTTCAACCATTTACCTAGAAATGAGTCGCTTAATTTGTGTTTTAACTTCAAAAGGCTAAATCATTTAAACCTAGAAAGTGGATAGCGGCAGGCCAACGCGACTCTGACAAGTTTAGCCAATATTAAATGATTCACCCATTTTGACTCATTAACCAAACCCACAATTTTACCATATCTAAAACATATCTTGCTGGGAAAAGAGCTACAATATCACTATCATGCCAGCAATCATACTTCTGGGATTGTATAGCAAACAGATAAAAAGATAGGCACCTTGTGCATAAAACATCTTGATGAAGAGATCCTTGGCACTCTTGGCACTGTGTCCATAGCCTTCCAAATAGGTTCTCTAAGTCGGACACTATAATTGAGGCAGAATTAAACAAAGAGATGTCAGACAACAGTTGCATCAGCTTGAGTTAACCTTAATTAGAGGGAAAACCGCCATTTAACAGCTAAAAGGTGTTGGGAAGAAAAAGTTATTGAATACCATTAGCTACGGTTTTGCAGTAAAGTTCAGCTTCCCTTCCTTTGCAATGTGCGCATAGTGTTTGATTTTGATCTTTACCACTACAAGAAAGCAAACGAGAAAATTATTGGTCAACTCTTGTGAGTGATTATAGATATGCAATCGTTGAGTACTTGCATACCCCTCTTTGTGTCGCATAAATTGCAGTCATATAATACATACAGCTGTAAAACTTTATTTTTTTTTAAATAATGTAAAACTTGATTGGTTTTTAAATAAATGTAAAACTGATTGTAACATTATTCCAAACCAGAAAAGCATGCCATGCAAAAGAATCCTTTCAGAAAAAAGTACTGGAATCCGCAACAAAATCGTTTTTACGCCTGGTTATACAAGTGTGGCATCGAATATCTAGGAATAGGACTAGTTATTGAAAGCCTACAACGAAGTAGGCTATATTTTCATGCTAAAGACACACAAATCTCTTAGCCGATTTGAGTTTCAACATGATCTATCGATTTGACAGAATGAAAATCAAAGAACTACAAAAAGAAAATTATAATTTGTTTCTGAAGCACAAACCAATATAAAAGTTGAATGAGATATGCTCAAATGAAGGTTTGCCAAAAGTTTGGAAAAGAGGCGTAGAATGCATTGGTACCTGATTACAGCTTTGCAGCCAACACAAGTTAGTTGCTTCTTTGCAAACTTCATTATCCCACCAGTTGATGGGGTAGATATGGAAATAGCTCTAGTGTGGCTTCCGTGTAGTAGTTCTCTACTAGCATTCTTTAAGATCGGTTCAAATATCCTCAATAGTGGCTGTAACATAATCTTGTTAGAAACAAGTACAACCAAGTTCAAGTATAGATATGAAAATGTAATCTGAGCGAACCTTGCTTATCTGATTTTCAAGGTAGTATTGTGGATCTATGGGTATATTATTTTCCAACACATATATCGGGTCCTCTGACTTCTCATAGGCCTGATTTTAATCAATTTATTAGTTCAAACTTATCAATGCTACACAACAAGGTATGTGGTTCAAAAACATTTCGTTCCAAATTACCTTAGCACCTTTGGCAGCTTTTATAATGACATATGGTACTCGATCGCCAACATTTGGTGCTGTTGCTGCATCTCGCTGTTAATAAGACATGAGCATAAATAGAAATTAAATGTTGTTGCTGGTTCGGTGTGGCGCTAATTAAATATATTGCCTTCAAAAACAGCAAATTCATACTACGGTTGTTCACAGTATATCCATTATTGATAAACGCACGTGTTTAATATATAAGCATGAAGGCACCAGACACACTGAACTGGTAATATTCGAGCAAAGATAAAGTGCATATGACAGTGCATACCTTTCGCATTCGCTCTGCAAGTTCAACATGTGCTGCCTTATTTTCATAATCCTCTCCTGCTTTTGTCAGTCCCTATTAACTGACCTAAGTTAGCCCAAGCATCATAAGAATTTAATTTAAAAGATCCAAATGTTAAAACCTAGATAACTGTTTTACCTTGGTAATGACAAGAAGAGACAAATCCATGCGATTCATAAGTAGATCCGAAATAGTATTCTTAACAAATTGAACGGCTCCAGGTACGTCTCTGTCTATTAGTATTCTGTGAAGGCACTCAGTTACCAAGTTTTTGACTAACAGACAGTTGTCTCTTCTAACTGTTTCAATGCCTGACAATGGAGCACAATGGATCAGACAAATCAATTATGACATGTTATGGCAGATTCATAATAAACTATAAGCAATAGGCTCTCCAGCCTTGCAAGATTTGCATTACACCTTCCTTTACATTTTGCAACAAGGCTGGTCATAGACCAATAAAAAATAGCTGAACAAACTGATTTCTTAAGGACATAATATGCTTACCTTTTGTATCCATTTTGTCGTATTTGTCAGGATTTGTCCAATAGAGACCCGCATACCTCTTTTTGCTGATCAGTAGATACGGAAAATAAACCTTTTCAAACTCTAGTTTGATGGGCTGCGAAAACAAAGCATCATATAAGAAGTCAGAATAATAAATATACTAAGATCAGACTAGACATGTAATCAAAGACCGTGTGTGTAAACATTGATAATCTCTGTAAGCGTTTATTAAGAACCATCATGTATACAAATGCTGATATGGCGTTATATGATACAACAAGAGATCTCCAATCAAGAAACAATACAAAATGGAAACAAATTACCAATGAAAGTTTAAGGAAACTATGTGAGGTTTAATTTTTTTAAATCTGATCAAAATGCAACTCAATTTCTAGGACCTATAATAGTGAAGTTTGGCTTAAAAACAGAAGATGCTACATTGCATCAACTCGAAGATAAAAAGTCAAGCAATAAGGATTCAACTTGTAGACCAGTGGCCCGACATTTCATTCCAGTGCTGCTACATCAGCATCTCTGCATTTACTTGGCGGCGCGGCTGCGGGGGGGCGCGCGGGGCAACGGAAGAGATCATAGCAGAAAGACCGCTCATCATGCATGTCACTAGAGCAGAAGTTACCTTAATGAAAGTCCCACTAATGTAATCAGCGGCTTCCCTGCCCAGCTTCATGGCTTCATCCACAGTGGGCACACCAAATTGCACCATAACTGAATCTGTATCCCCGTATATGACCTGTCATTTCAACTAATCAGTCATCTCTGGAAAGCAGACATGTGTCAAGACAAGTACAACGTAGTCACCAAATATGTAACATAAGAGCATTAAAAGAATCATAATGAATGAAACAAAATTTCGCAGCTAGCAAGGGTGTCATCATCTTTCTAGTAAAGCTTATGTATTCAATTAGGGTGAAAGCTGAAAACACGCAACATACTTTTCCAAAACACACGATGTACGCAACGAACTTTCAAAATTACACATGTACGCAAGTTATTTTCAAATTTCGTACAATGTACGCAATATGACCTGGAACCAGCAGGTTACCAGGTTTCAAACTTTGAAAATTGACAAGAATGGTCCCTGTGGCTAGCGTTGACTTTCGCCGGTCATCCTTGGACTTTTTTTCACCTACAAAAGTTACAATATTGGTCCCTATGGTTTGCGTTGACTTTCACATTAGTCCGTTTTTATACTTTTTCACCCGTTCACTTACGTTTTTATCCGTTTTCGTCCGTTTTTTTACGTTTTCGTTTGTTTTTATACAATTTCATCCGTTCTCTTACGTTTTCGTTCATTTTTTTACGTTTTCGTTCGTTTATATAAATTTTTACACACGTTTTTATATACGTTTTCACACACGTTTTTTACATACGTTTTCACACACGTTACAACATTTTTACAATGTTGTTCAACAGTTTATTAAGCGTTTCACAATTGTTCGAAAAGTTGTTTACAACAGTTTTATTACATTTACATACATTTTTGCGCATGTTTTACCGGCACTTTCTTCACATTTTTATAACGTTTAACACATTTTGACACACGTGTTTTGACGCATATTGTATACATGTTTTTACACAGTTTTCACGTTGTTCGCTTTTTCATGATTTGTTTCGTTTTTTTCCGAATTTTTTTACACACGTTTTTATATACGTTTTTACACATGTTTCGTCCATTTTTTTTACTGTTCGTCCATAAAAAAAAAAATAGAAAAAGAATTTCGAAAAAAATTATAAAAAGAATTTTGACAAAAAAAATTTGTAAGGAATTTCGAAAAAAAAATCCGAAGTAAAAATCGTGTGTAAAAACGTGTGCGAAAACGTGTGTGAAAACGTATGTAAAAACGTGTGTGAAAACGTATATAAAAACGTGTGTAAAAACGTGTATAAAAATGTGAAGGAAAACGTGTGTAAAAATGTATGTAAAATTGTATATAAAAATGTGTGTAAAAATGTTTTTGAAAACGTGTGTGAAAACGTATATACAAACGTGTGTGAAAACATATGTAAAAACGTGTATAAAAATGTGAACGAAAACGTGTGTTAAAACATGTGTAAAATGTATGTAAAATTGTATATAAAAATGTGTAAAAATGTTTTTTAAAACGTGTGTGAAATATATACAAACGTGTGTGAAAACGTATGTAAAAACGTGTGTAAAAACGTGTGTGAAAACATATGTAAAAACGTGTGTAAAAACGTGTGTGAAAACGTATATAAAAACGTGTGCAAAAACTTGTGTAAAAATTTATATAAACGAACGAAAACGTAAAAACATGAACGAAAACGTAAGAGAACGGATGAAATTGTATAAAAACTAACGAAAACGTAAAAAAACGGACGAAAACGGATAAAAACGTAAGTGAACGGGTGAAAAAGTATAAAAACGGACTAATGTGAAAGTCAACGCAAACCATAGAGACCGTTATTGTAACTTTTGTAGGTGAAAAAAAGTCCAAGGATGACCAGCGAAAGTCAACGCAAGCCACAGGGACCATTCCTGTCAATTTTCAAAGTTTGAAACATGGTAACCTGCTGGTTCCAGGTCATATTGCGTACATTGTACGACATTTTAAAATAACTTGCGTACATGTGTAATTTTGAAAGTTCGTTGCGTACATCGTGTGTTTTGAAAAAGTATGTTGCGTGTTTTCAGCTTTCACCCTATTCAATTATACAAGAAGCCACAGAATGATAAAAAGAAAGATACTTTACCTCAGCATTATGTTCATAGCCTTTGAGCGTTGTGAACTTATCTTCAACAAGTTTTTTTGTATGTTCAATCATCTGCCGACCTTCACAAATTGGTCAAGTTAAAAGATCAGATAACATTTCAACGAAGATTTGTTTGACCCCGTATCGAATAATCTTTCGAACTACAAGCTCATACAGATACAAACATAAACTTCAAGGCTGATGACATATTACCATAGCTCGTAACACTTGAGGATATCTCTAAACATGGTAACTGGCCAATAGTAGCTCCGGTAAACCCATACACTGAATTTGCACTTATCTGAAAGATATCCCATTACAATGAAGCAGTTAGTTTCTTTAAAAGGATATAGCTTACCGAAAGAAATATACAAAGAGAGAATTTTTCAGTCAGTAAATGAAAAACTAATAGCTGCCGTACCTTCAATGCCAGCTGACGACCATCCAAAACAGCCTTCACTAGGGGATCCTTTGCCTCCTGGAAACCAAAAAACTCATTAGTGTGTGAAACGAATGCTAACATATTTTATCTGGTCTTATATAGTAGGGTAGCTGCACAACTTTTGTTACAGCAGGGTTCCATCTTGTCTTAGTCTAGTCCATCCTAAATTGGTTGCCTTTAACAGGCTGCACATGTATACCTAGCCACTAATTTCATTGCTAAATATGCTAACTAAGATACACTTGAGCTAGATGATTTAAATTCTGTAGTTATCAGCATCAAAAGATTGGAACTCGTTCAATAAACCAAACTTTCCAGATAGCTAAGCAAAAATTTAATGTTTTTTTTCATGACAGCATGACATGAAGCTAACCACTAAAGTAATTCCAACAGATTTTGCCAATTTGTTTTGTAAACAATTTGTAAACATTGTTTTCCCATCCCAAGCACAACAAATGAACTTAACATAAGCAGAGCAAAATGAAGATAATCTATTACTACTAATTATTGAGAAAAAACAGTATAATGCTTTTTAAAATAAGAATATCATACTTTCAAATCAGCTTTAGCCCTTCTACGAGCAGCTAACAGTTCTTCAAGAATTTCTGGAAGTATACCCTGAAAGTGTATGATTAATTAATTATCACAATAATTTTTTACAGTCTAATACAATATGTCACCTACTCAATTAATACCTTCTGCAAATTTGACTTGACAAATAATTCACCCGATGGAGTTTTGTTGACACATTCTGGTGGAAGGTTGAGCTTCCGGGCATCTTCGGCCGTCACCTTAAAAGAATTAGAAAAAAATAATTAACACGGTAGAGCATCTTAATCAGAATTCTAATAACTTGCAAACCAATGGTACATTTATTGATTTATTTATCCTAAAAACATGACCACAAACATTAACAAATTAAAACGGAAAATATTACCAGAGTGCAATAGCATAAGTTATAGGCCATCATGATTGACGGATATAGAGATGCAAAATCCAATGTTGCAATTGGCTTCTCGTAGAACCCTGCTCTGGCTTCCAGAACCTACACAGTAAGAAAGTATATGTTAAAGAAAATTATGGTAAATATCAATTAGCATTTCTAAGGGGGATGGGAGAAGAGATGACAACTTTATCATCATATTTCATTAAAAAAAAATGCAGAAAAAATGTGTGGAGTAACAAACATAGGGAGCTCTAGAACAAATGATATAAGTAGTACATGATGCATAACCATTAGCAATTACTCCAAAATAGACGGTAAGCCTAATGAATAATGACCATCAGATGAAAGTCAATTCTTCAAAAAAGGTGTATATTTGGATTACTGGAAAGTTCTACAGTACACTTTGTTTGGACATAATCCATACTGATGCCTTATCTTTTTTAAGAAAAGGGACACTCATTATAGTATAATATAGAGGCTGATATGCTGGAATGCTGGAGAAAGAGGTTAATACATGTCAAATACACCAAGGCGAGTCTCATCATTTATGACCCTTGTCATAGTGGGGTAAGTGCTTACGGATGCTGAGGTAAACTCTAATCTTTGTTGATATTGTTGTGTTGGATTTTGCTAAATAATGTTTCCCGTTATCAAAGAAAAAGTAAAAGAACTAGCAGAACCATGGAGATGAAACTGGACAGTATAGATTCCTTGCTAGTTTGTGAATACATAGTTGTCTAGCATTCTAAAAATTTATCAATATTAGAGGTTAATAATAACTTGAATCAAGTTAGTGACTTGAATCAGATTGCTGGTATGGAAAAATAAGTGTCGCTGTAAGAGCATTAAATTAAGATTGTATCACTGCTCCCTTCCCTGTTCACACAAGGTTATTATTGGTCATATAAATCTATTTGCTTAGTTCCGGTTTGCCTTCATTTCATATAACACTATAATATGTGAATATCTTATATGATTAAAGAAGTTTGATGATGAAGAAGTATATACTCACAGTTGCACCTTCATACGTTCCTTGTTCACCTCCTTGTTGTTTCACATTGGGAAGTACTAGATTTTTCTGTTTTGCCTTCCTTAGAAGTTGAGAGAGGACCTGTAGACAGCCATGTCAATATCAAATCTAATACTTCCAAATTGAACACGCAATACAAGATACAATTGTTCACCTTTATACTCTGTCCTCTAGAAAGGAGAAATGATATGGGTACACCTGTGACTCGAGCCATCTCCACGTAATTGTAAATGTACATCAGCTTATCCAACAACCGCTGAGGGAGATAAGCATCCTGTATCAAGTATTCTAAATTCATTAACTTGTATAAAGAAACAAGAGTGTCATCCTTATAGGAGACAAGTTGTTTAAAAAAGCTCCTGTTATGGACTATGTGTCAGGTCTATGCATCATAGGGAAGTGACATCTTTATAAAACTTTAAATGACTTAGCTATCTAAAACCAACCATGTTGATTGATGGTAGCATACAGGTAAGGGGCTATGCTTGTCTAACTTTATAAATGTGATTTCCATCCCTACATTTTCTCGAAGGTATGTAGACCCCCTTCCAATATTAAACCTCCTCTATTCACGGTTAGTAACTTGAGAGTAAGACCAAGTCATAAGAGATTAAGAGGTGACGCAGACCTAAATAAATGAACTAAAACACACCCAAATACCGAACAATGATTATGGAAGGACTCGGCAAGGGATAGAGAACTTCTACTTCCTAAATAACCAGTTCGGATTTCAAATACTATTATTTATTTTATGTAAAAGCAACGTTAAACTAGATAACAAAAAAAGCCATGGATTTTAATACGAAAAGGTCTGAAACCAAGGTTTCAGCAACTATTAGTGAGTTCAGCTATTGATCCATTTATGTAGATTTTTAAAGAATGTCACCTTGAGACAATATACAGCCAATCTCCGTCTTGTCTCTGGATTACCATTCTGAAGGTCAGATATAATTGAATGATGAACATCCTCTTTCTGCAAATTAAACACCATATTGCCACAACATCAAAATGTCAGTAACACAAGAATAAACATATGACAGGGACAGTTGAATCCATATCAAGAGAAAAACATGACAGATACTAAGATAGCAGAAAATGATTTGAAGTCAAGACAATGAAGGTTTAATGCTGTTTTTCTCCTCTTCTGTTTCTTTTTTCATAACATGTAGTATAAAAAAAAATTACATTTCAGAAGACATATAAAAATCATATTACTTCATGACTCCAATTATCCACATTTACACAAAGATCATCAGCTCATGAATACCATGTAAACCAGGAAAGTTTGTAGGAAACGTCGAGGTTGAGGACATCCAATAAACAGTGTAACACAAACTCAGGCTGAACCAATTACAGCTTAAATCATGCTATATATATCAAATAGAAAACTTTGACTCATACTATCCTCTTGTCATTGCAATCACCTTGTTTCATTTTTATATGGAAATTAAAATCTACTTAAAAGGCACTTATGTTCCTTTAATACATTGCAAGCAGTAAACATCACATACCAGGATTTTACCCTTGTTTGTTGCCATTTATTTTAAATAGCCTAAATATGATATCAAAGGTTACTTCAATACTTCATATGATACAAGCATTATATATGCAGAACAAAAGATCCATAACCAACTCCATAAAGGTTATCAACTGTAGCATGTTGATATTGTCCCAATGCATTAATGATATACAAGAAAAATGATCTTAGCAATACAAGTGCATTATTAAACATAACAAAAACGGAATACCTGCTCATTGAGAAAATGTGCTGAAACGGAATTCAGTGAGTATGAACTTAATTTATAATCCCTTTGCATAGCCTGCAAATATAACACATGAAATTTTAAACCTTCTAGTCATATCCACTTATTCGTTCAATTTCATTTTTTTTTTAAATTACCTGAAGTAAATCAAACTGGACTCTTCCTTCCAGTGTAACTTCTTTACTTTCCCTTGTACCATACTGTCTGCGACACCACACCAGCATTGCCAATGTTTAGCTCATGAAGAAAACTTTGTTAAGTACAAATTTGCATTAATTTGACATTCTTAAACAAACAAAAAGCATATTTCAAAAGACATATTGGATGCACAGAATAAACATATAATACTAAACATACAATTATCTAACAGTTCCTATCAGAGTCATAAAAACACGCTGTTTGTATGGAGGGTATGTGAAAGGGGAAGTGAGGAAAACAACATAGTATGACCAAGTGATTCCCCAATTTTGGAACTCGACTTCATATAAGTAGAACAGAAATTGCCTTCAAACAAACCAACTTATTAAAGAGATCTTCCAAGAATTGTAGAATTATCCAAGCATATGATATATGATACATGCATTGGTCCCATAAGCAATTGAGGAAGTAAGGTATTATCGAGTCAATATGGGCTTATTCTTATTCTAGCATTTAAATTGGTATTTAGAACATAATCGTCTACATCATATTCTTCCACCTTTTCATTTAGACCTCGTTACATAATCCCAGTGAAAAACTCTTTCAGAAATAACACCAAAAAAAACCTAGCTCAACTGTAAAATTGATTTAACGAACTAAATTTGGAAAGGGAAATCATTGGAAACTTCACCTGGAAACATATATTTTAGCTCAAGGGAATAATGACTACTGACGGTATTTAAATTTTACTAAGTTTATTTCAGACAAGAAGTCATAACTCATATGCACATTCCCCAACTGGAAAGTGAACCACTAATAATAAGCTATGTTACCTGTTAGTCTTGTATTACCCACCTAAAGAAGAATGGTAAAGCTCCTAAATTCGTGCCAAACATAGAACATGAAAGCGTAGCTAAATTCATTAACTCCCTAGTATTATTCAAGATAGAACGTCAGCGTGAAACAAACAAAAACCTTCTTTTAAAAGGGTTAGCAGTCTCATCAAAAACCATATTTACATGGTGAGGTTTGTATCAAATATATCTAACTATGTCTCCTCGATCGTTAGCTTGATTCATATGAAGTTATAAGTTACACCAACTTGCTCTTTTCAATTATTCTTTGCATTCTATCACATACTCATACTTTAGTGTGGCGGCAGTATTTATATGGAATACGGAATACCAGAACAGATGTTCAACACTTAATTCAGAAAATGAAGTTTTGATCTAAAATTCCTCAATTATTGCAATCCTAAAACACATCAAGTTTCCTACAGCTCAAACCCCTTGGGAGTACCCATGAATGGTGGCCAAGTGCATTTAAAACCAGTGATGTAATCAAACACAGAAACAAACTAAAGCTAGAAACTTGAAAAAAAGATGATAGAGATGTCGACTGTCACTCATTAGCTCCACGTAAAGTATATAATCTATTAATTAATGAAATTCTGCAGTTATTCATTTAATGATAATATGATATTATGCAGGCCCAATAGTTTACTTTTGTAGGGGTTACCCCAACTTAACTTACTCTCTATCTACTTTGTGTATAGATACATTCCTTAATGATCAATGAAAGGCAGGCATTAAAAAAATAATAGAAGAAAATTAAGCTCCTTTGGACATACGCCATTTATTATATCATAATATAATTAACCATAACCTTGAAGAAAAAGTAGTATCCTTCACACGGACCCTGCTATTTCTGATGCGACCCAGTAAGGGAAACTCAGTTATTTTCAATGTCTCTGCCCTCTGCGAGTAAAAGTAGGTTTTTTGTCAATTTAACATGTGTTATGTACACTGTACCATGGTGACATTGCCATCAGTGACATATGTAAATGTGAGCTGGAAATGAAAATTATTTTAATATGATACTCCAAAAAAGGAGGGACAAGAATGATGGGACAAAATATTGACCTGAATCAGATACGGCAAGTCAAATTTGCAAATGTTATAACCAATAATGATATCTGGATCAATTTCACGAATAAAATCCTGCAAGGGAGAGAGATATATTAAGCTCCTGTAGACATCAACATGCCCAAAGTCACAATAAATTAGTAATAGTAGTGCTATTCAGATGCTATCAATACCAAACACAGCTAAAGTATACAAGAAATATTAGAATACTCCATTTCATACAAATAAAAACAGTTTTGCCCACACTGTATTTTAGTCATTATACATAACAAGTCAGATGTCAATTCATTAAATACTCAAATCCAGCAAATAGACCAACAGAAAATTACCCTCCAAGAAAATTACCCAGCAAAACTTACCCTCCAAGCCAGCAAAACTTCTCTCTCTGTGTCAAATGACATCACATCAACACCGACTATTGGTGAACATGTATTTAGAGTCATCACATTTCTCACGAATGGATTTTCCTCGCCCTGCAGTGTGACCAGATTTGCAATCTGTAGAAGAAGCAAGAAGAATGTAATTAGGAACTATAACATAGCAAGTTAATTTGTGTCTCGAATAGTTTGCAAAGTAATTTACTGATAAATGAGTATGAATCAACCTGAATAACAGGATCATGTGTAGGCTCAGGGAAAAGACCCTTACGACCAGCACACTCGATGTCAAAACTCAATATACGAAATGGAGCCATTTTTGAATATTCTCCTTCTGGAACATGGCTTATCAGTTCTGAATAACTATAATCTTTGTCAAGAAATACAATGATCTAATTAAATAAAGTTAAATATATATGTATTTTAGTCTCTGTTTAAAAAAATTATAGCCATCATAGCATGAATGAGGATACAGGCAATCAAACTCTAACTGAGAGTATGACATATTTTTTGTTGTCTTCATGTACTTGTGAGCTGGAACTTCAATCCAATTGCCACCCACGATCTTGCAATCGATCATAAAACGAAGAACAAAAAGGACATTACTTTCATATGTCATGAAGCTTTTCATACCGATGCCATCAATTTGTATCCCTTTGTCAAGAATTCCTGCCATGATTACACGAAGGGTTAGGAATCAATAAGAGATAGTTGAATAAACAGAATGAAACTCGCGACAATCCATAAGGCACCGTAATCGTTGCTAAAGTAATAATATTACCTCGGCAACTAGCAACCATTGTCGGCAATGCAACGACAATTTTAAGAAAAGGCTGAGAACTATGTTGCTGATAGTACATAATGCTTTTCTTCTGAACGAGCTCTACACGAAGGATACATTTAGGAACACTATTGTTCCTTTTGTCTTCCCTCATTCTCCCCTGCACAAAAAATCGAAAGACTCACTACACAGTCTTGGAGATAAATCTCATAAGAAAACATCACTCGATCAGCAGATGAAGATACCTCAAGAACTTGATGAAAGCGGGATATATCATCAGGGCCCATCCCAGGAGGACAGCTAATAAAGAAGTATGGTTCAAATCCGTGAACATTACAGCATATACTGTTCCCTAAATACCAAAAAACATCATATCACAAACAAAGTCATACACCCGAAAGTAAGCATGATTTATATCACAATACAAGCAAAGATTCTATATACCTTCCTGGGTTACACCAAATATTCTGATAATAGCAGCAGGACCAGAAGCATTGGGAATTAATCCTTTGTGGCTCTCTCCAATCACGTAGTCAATCTCCAATTGCTGAAATACTGGATATCGACAATACAAGTAAATTCCAGAGTATAAAAAGGCCATTCATTTTCAATTGCCAAAGCTCAATAGTAACAACGTCAGTAATGTTTTGATGTAGGCAGTGGCGGAGCTAGAAAATAAAATTTGGGAGGGCGAAACAATTTTTTTTCCGGAAGAACATTAGATGGGAGGGCTGAGATGGAAAAAGAAAAACAATGAAATCGCGAAAAAATACACTAACGGGCTTAGGCCTAGGGGGCCGGGACCCTTCCCGGTCCCTTAGTTGGATGTAGGGACGTTCAACAATTCACAAAGACACGTTCTTTCTATAGATATAAGTGACTAACATTGTGCACAATGTTCTGTCTAAAGAGTTATATATGTTTAAAAAAAAACATATTGTTGTTTTAAAGGCAGCAGATGCGGTCACAGTAAACTTGGCCCAAGAATAGCTGCTAGCTAAGTAATTTGATATTTTCATAACCTAAGGCGTGGACAACACATAAACTAGGGTGCTAAATTTAGGTCAATTTGAATTAATTTTTTTTCCCTCCATTTAAGGTAGGGCAAATCGCACAAAAATGTATCACACTTAAGGTCAATTAGAATTTTAGGTACTCAATATTTATTTTTCCAAATTTAAGGTATCGAAGTTACTTTTTGTGCAACACAAGGTTTTTTCCACTTTTCATAAGCAATTACCGGTCATAGTTTTAGCCGAAATGGCTTTTGAATACCCAATTATAATGATATAAGGGTAAAATGGTCATAGTATAGTAAGTCGAATACCTTCAATTCAATTTAACCCCCAATTTAGTACCTTTTTGCGCGATTTGCCCCACGCCACTATCCAAAAACCAAACTAACCTATCAAAACCCTAATTAATCATACAAAACCCTAAAAAAGACAAAATTAAAACTACCTATACTCTGCGACTGATTCAAATACCCAGGCGACAACCCCGGCCGCTTCCACTTCCGCATCCGATCCGCGAGCGCTTCGCGGTCCTCCATATCGCGTAGAATAAGCTCATCTTCATTAACCAAATCCTCCTCTTGTTGGATAAACACATCTTCGTCCATGTCTTCTTCTTCCATCACTGGCGTTTGGTGCTTTGGTGGCGGTGGACCCGCTGGTGGTTGTTGGGCTGGGCGTTTTCTGTTGTTGCTGTTGCCTTTGTTCATGGTTGTTTTTTTACACACAGTGAGTGTGTTTTAGTGTGTGTTTCTGTCAGTGTGTGGGGGGGTTCGAATTAGGGTGAAATGGGCGGGTGGGATTGCCGCCAATTTGTTGTTGGGGAGGGTTTTATAGGGGGTGTGAGGCATGTGTTTGTCACGTGTTTGTGTTTATTACTTTGTTACCATGGATCGGATATGGATGGTTTTTACTTTTTTACATGTGGTTATAGGCTTATACAGGCTTATGGTTATCTTACAAAGGAAGGATTGGTAAGTTAGAGTAAGAGATAATTACAACTAATGGAAAAGATTGGTGTATATAATCTAGGGTTAAAACACACACAAAGTAATACTCGAGGAGACGGAGCTTGAACGAGATTGTTAGAGGGGCCAGAATGAAGTTGTATCATTTTGGAAAGGCCAAACTATAAAATTACTCTTACATGTACCCGGTTTAAGCTTAATTTTTTACATAAGGAGGTTGGATATTGGTGGCCACCACCCTTCTAGCCCCTTGTATCTTTCGTCCTTGCTCCCTCCATCCTAACTATAAGTTCACTTTGGTATTTTTGATTGTCTCAAATTTAATTTTCATTTTAATAATAACCAATCAAAATGCTTCTAAGTGTGTGAGAATGAAAATTTATTGGTTAACATTGTAAGAGGCTCGTTTTTCTTAAAGTTTATGAAATTTAGAAATGGACATATAATTTGAGACGAAGGGAATATTATTTTGTGTTTTGTTAAAGTAGGTATCCTCTATTCTAACCTAGATAGTGTTTATTCTATAGAGGAGTCATAGCAATTGAGTCATTGCTTATTTTTATTATTTTTAAAGTGATCATATTATCAATTTTATTATTATTATTATTATTATTATTATTATTATTATTATTATTATTTTTGCAAAGATGAAATATTTATATTAATCTCCAAGATGTACAACATAAGAATAGAAACTTTAGATTTGACATCTCCAAATCTAAACAAACAGGAAAAATTCACTAAAAGATTCATACTACTAATATTATGTTCTATCCAATATCTGATATCACTACATTCTATCTCTGATGATACTAGAACTCATACATCTTCCTTGTTTCATTCTGCCAACATTATAGCTTCATCAACCAAGCTCAAACTTTCATTTCACCTTTAAAGCACCTACCATCTAGCTACATTTCCACTACCTCACTCTACCAAGCTACTCATCCTGCCACCACAGTAAATAAGGTAGAAATGAGGAGTGACATCACTAGGAACCCATAAGGATCATCTTTCATCCCTCTCTATTACACCCATCATGCACTGTCTCCCCAACCGTTTACCCTTCACAAGGGGAGACACTACTTTATGGTACATCCATATTGATTAGACCTCCTATATAGACATTCATTGTTGTCCAATCTCCTCCCTAGGCTAGATTGAAACCAACAGTGATGCTATAATAGGTACAATCTTACCAATTAGGACTCCAAGATACAAGGTATCTCCACAATGTAATGGCATGATATAGGGGGTGTTTGGCAATCCACTAAAAACGTGATTATCTAATTATCACGTTTTGAAAACGTGAATAATCAACTTTTTGTGTTTGGTTGCAAACGTGATTTTGACCTAATATTCCTTCAAAACGTGGTTTTGAAAATGGAGGTAAGGAGATACTGCAGGAAAATGTGGTTTTGCAAACTTGATCTTTTATATAATAAAAAAATTACATCATTTCGGAGTTCTTTTGCCAAAACAATCTTAGTGGAAAAAAAATTGGACCAATAGGAATGCTTGATTTTGACACATAAGCGAAATCGAGCAATATGATTGGCCAATAAAAAGTCAAAATTGAATTGATTTTAGATTTTTAGTCAAACGTTAATAAATTTGGTGGAGAATTTGATTGAGAAAAAAAACACATAAAAATATAGGTGTCAAATTTATAAAAATAAAAACTTTAAAAAAGAGGAGGTAATTAATAAAACATTAGTGGTTGAATTGTAAATATATTATATGGAGTTAAGTGTAAAATGTAAAATTATAAATCTCCATATTTTTTTATAACTTTAAATAATAAACAAATAACCCCTTACACTTTATAATATGAACTTTGTTTACAATTACATGAGTATTAGTATTAGTTTGAGACTTTCATCCATTAAACTTACAAAATTTATAAATGTACGAATTAGTTTTAATATACGTTAAATACTTTTAAAATAAATATTAGGGCATCTAATATGGTGGGTTTATGAAAAGGTTTAAAAAGATGAAAAGATTTATGTTTCATTTCAACCATAGTGGACACACATTTCATGTCTATGTGGCATGAAGAGGTCCTAATTCTTGAACCTCTTTATAAATTCAATACATTTAATGCATTTTGTTCTATAAGACATTTTATGAAATTGTAAAGGTTTATACCATAGTGAATACAGGTTTATAATATCAAAAAGGTCTAAAAATTAATGATGAGTTATTGTATAAACCTCTATAAAAGGTTTATCATAGTGGATGGTCTTAGTTTCAAACTTCATCTATTAAAATATCTTTTTACTATGTACGTTAAATATAAATAAGAACTTATGTTATCCTATTTAAAAGTTTAATCGATACGTACACGGGTTTGAATATATTAAATACAGTTAAATTATCATTAACGGTAATATAAATATCAAATGGTAAGTACGAGTTGCTGTGATATGAAAATAAATATACGCGATTGTACTTATAACGAATCATATAATTATTATTTAAAGTTTATATACGGATATCCGGAAAAACATTTTTAAAAAACTTCATCAACGCTCATTATGTGCTACTAAACTCGCACATTTTGTACAACATGATATCAATAGTTGAAGTTAAACAACAACAACAACCTCAACATTAACATCTATGTCAGCTAAAAAAAGTTAAATCTTTCATACAATAAAATTTTTACAAAATATTACTCCGTAATTGATATTAATAGATAATGAAAAACTCATGCATACTTATTAGTTGTACTTATATCATAATTTTCACGGATAAATTCTTATATATCCATATAGTAAACACAAATTTCAAAATAAATTTGATTTATGTGTAAACCCATATGATCAAAGAACCTTTGGCCCAATAATATTATAAGGAGACACGCTCAAGACTCCAATACAAGGTCGATGCCACGATTATATTTACAATTTCTACTAACTATTTTTCTTACTTTCGCACATGTTGATGCTCTAACTTTTTAAAAACATAAGATTTTCTGTTTTTAAACAATAATACTATATAATTAAATTTTTCTGAAAAAACCCCGTGCGTGCACAAGTATTATAACTAGTTTTTGCAACCGTGAGTTTTACCCAAACACCACCATAATAGAACAAAAGCAATCCCATGATGAATAATTGCTCTTGTTTGATTGCCAAAACATTCATTTCATCCCTGTATTGCCAATTCAAGCTAAACTTCAAGACTGCATATTCTTCCAAACACCCCTTTAAGTCTTCTGTTTTCATTTTTAGTTGAACTGCACATCCCATTCTTTGGCAGCTAACATAACTGCATTTGACTTTTTAGTTTTTAGAGATACTAATCTTGATCTAACCTCATCACATATGGTTTTGCACAAAACTTGTTCATTCCTCACCTCATCATTGAATATCCTTCTATTCCTCTATTGCCAAATGATGAGTGTGTAAATACTCATCATTTTTGTCTTATATGAACTGCCAAAACATCCAAAAACACCCAAATATGCATCAAAATACTGAAAATATCCCAGGGTTGTGTTTTATATGTTTTAGATGCAAAATGTTTGAAAACAAATGAAAAACGAACAAAGTTTGCACAATTGGCAGTTTCAGTCCCTCAACTTTCAAAACTTGTCAAATCTAGTCCCTGAGCATTAATTTGGAAAGAAAAGTCAAACAAAGTCCTTAGAAAATCACAAGTTGTCATAATTAGTCCTTTGGTGAAAAATTTCAAAAGTTTACAAGTTTAGTCCCTGAACTTTGCAAAGTTGTCAAAAATAGCCCCTGGGATTAAATTCTTTTGGAAAATAACAACTATGGACCTTGTACTATTCACAATTGGCAAGAAATCACCCTTGGAATACTTTGGACAAGTTGGCAAAACCAGTCCCTCAAAAATCCAAATATTACACTTTTGGTCCTTGGGCTACAAAACTCTACGAACCAAACGGACCAAAGTATAATCTATAAACCCCAAAAATCCAAACCCATTTACAAACCAATCCACCCATCTCACCCTTAACCCTTTGGCCCATTTTCCTTACCAAGCCAACAAAACAAACCCCACATCCCCTTTTTACTAATAATTCCCACCCCGTCCCCCCAAGTTTAACCAAGCGTCAAACTCCCTTTCCCTCCACCTTCACCACCACTTGCAACCATCACCTCACCACCCCCCACCATCCTGTCAACTCACACCGCCCAAACCACTCACCACTCTCACCTAACAAGCCAAAACGCATTAAATGCCACCACCCCCTTGCTATATAAAAAGCAAATTGCAGTTTCATTTTTGGCGCCAAAAGACACGTGGATGGCTCAGATGAAGTAAAATTGATCCAATGGTTGTGGAAATGCTCAGAGTTCTCCAAGGAACCCTAATTTGCACTATAAAAGAAGAAGAGATGGAGCAATGAAGATGGTGTAGATTATTAGCATAATTTAGTGTCGAATTCATAAGTTTTTAAATTCTAGTGTATGTTTTAGCTTTTCAATTGTAATTTCAGTGATCCTAATGTACTGTGAATCTTTCTAAATCAATGAATTAAGGTTTCTTTTGGTTAATTCAGTTTGTGCAAAATTGTCTCAAATTCTCCTTTATACTCTGTTGTTTTCTATAGTTGGTATTCTGGACTCATTAAGCTCATATAAGCTCCTAGAAAACTTCTAAAAGCTTTTAGAAACCTTAAAATACAGTCTAGCATCAAAAACTCAAAAATACAAAAAAAATAAGAAAAATACAGTGAAAAATAAAAAAATGTTGAAGATGGTGGAGAAAGCTGGAGCACTGTGAATTGTGGATGGCTGTGGGTTAGTGGTTCTGTGGAGAACCTATATGAGTAATATTTGGTCCTTAGTTCATGGTTTTTAGCTTGGAGTGCAAAGTTGTAAGCAAAGTTCTCATTTTTCATTTTACTGTATAAGTGCTTATATCTGCATATCTCTGTGTTAATTGTGCTTATTTATTGTTATATGGTCAAATTTTAGCATAATCTTCTTTGCTTGTTTGTAAATTTTCATTGTTGCCTTATTTTGCAAACTCACAGTCAAACTAGCATATCATAAATTCTTAAGTAATTTCTGTCATTGCCTGTGTTTTGGTGTTTAATTAAGTTTAAGTTAGTATAATTAATCATTTGGAATCAAGTTTGTGGGTTAAATCAGTGAAACCTTTTGAAAATCAATAACTAGTTCAGTAAAAATGTTGTTTGGTTTTACTGTCAAATCTTTGATCCAAGTTGCTATTGTTGTGGATCTTTGTTGTTTCATGTTCCTTAGGTGTGGTTTAGAACATTTGAACAATAAAAACCAGTGGTCTTTTGTAAAAAAGTCAACTTGCCTTTTGATTTCATTTAACTTGTAATCTGTTAAGATTTTTAGTTCAATTTCTCATCAAATACTTTCATAAGTAGGTAATTTAGCTTAAAATAGTCTTAATATAGCTTAATATAACATATTCAGTCATAAAAACCAGATCAAAGTTCATAAAAGTCAAACTTTAGTGTTTATCAAAAGTCAAAAAAATTTCAAGTCTGCCAGAATGGTCAAATAGTCCAGATCTTGCACAAGGTTTAAAACAGATTGGAAATCCAAAGTTTTTGTGGATTTGTGTTGTCTTATTGGTTGTTTACATTTTCCAAAAAGAAAATTCCATTTTGGAATCCATTTGCTTAAAAATAAGCAGTGTCAAAGTTGCCTGTTTGGTCTGTGACCTCCCCTGTGCACAGCTTTTGCACCAAAGTTCATAAGCTTGCACAGAGCTTATTAGTGGGACCCAGAGTGTGACACTTGGCTTTTTGGAAAGCCAATAAGCCCAACTTTAAGGTTCAAGGCTTATTTCACCATTTATAGCTTATTTAATAGGTCTGCAAGTAGCTTTTAGTTTGTTCCATTTCATAGTGTATACTGAGTAGTCAGTGTACACTTAGCTTTTTGCCAAATTTCATAAGCTCACACAGAGCTTATTTGTAGGATTTAAGCCTTCATTTTTGGCTTATTTGAAAGCTTGTCAGGTGAGCTTATTGGTCCAAGTTTCATTTTGGATCCCTGAGCTCATTTGTGGACCCCATAGAGGCTTGAATAAGCCTCACAAGACCTGTTTTGGGTCTGTGGAAATTGAAATTGCTTATTTGTGATTTTTAGCTTATCCAGTGTGCTTTTTCAGTTTCTTTGGCTTGTTTTGTGTTTACATAAGTTGTTTGCATCTTATTTTCTAGCTTGTGTGTACTGTGGAGCTTATTAAGAGCTTTTGCATCTTTAAAATTCCAAAAATAGGATATGTTAAGCTATAAGGGGTGCAAATTGCTAATTTTAAGTTACAAAAAGTTTATCTTTATTAAAGTTTCATATTTTTGGTAATTAAACATCTGTCAAAAAGAAAATCCAAAAAAATAATCACTTTTAAGAAAGTGATAACTTCTATTTAAGCCATTTGGCTTATTGCTCAGCTTTTTCAAAAAGCAATTTTCATTTTTATAATTTTCATAAGTTCCTGTTTGTCCATAGTATTTTAGTAATTTTTCCAGATTTTTCTCTTTTCATTTAGTATTTTTAATAATTAATATTAGATTAAATAATAAATAGGTAATATTAGTTAATAATTAGTTTTATTAAATTTTAATTAACAACAGTAGGTTTTTATAATTTTCCTAGGTTTTCTAAGTCATAAAATAATTTTAGGAAATTTTTCATGATTTTCACTGTTCATTTTCTATTTTTCTTAAATTAAAATAGTTAAAATAGTAATTTAGTAATAATTAAGTTAGTAATTAGTTAAATAATTAAATAATAGTTTTTATCAAGTTTTCATAATTTTCCTAAGTTCCTGTAGTCATAATTTAGTTTTATAAAAATTTTCATATTTTTCTAAGTTATTTTGCTATTTTTCATAATTTAAATTAGTTAATTAGTTTTAATTAGTAATTAATTAATAAAAAAAATCCACAACAATACAAAAAGATATAATCTTAGTTTTTAAATTTATTTTAAGTAAATTTAGACTTTTTAAAAGTAAATTTGCATTTTTCTTAGCTTTATTTGATATTTTGGTATATTTAGTTTAATTTAAATAGTTTTATAAGTATTAAAACAGTTTTTAATTAATAGAAAATAATAAAATAATCAAAAAAATAAATTTTCTTTTTTATTAAATTTTCTTTTAATATTAACTTTGTAAAAAAGTCATTTTCACCCCATGTAGTTTGTTTTTGCATATTTCCACTTTTCTAGTACGCATTTACGTTTTTAGGATTATTTGTAATTCTGTGTTTGTTAATATTTCATCATCTTAATTCCAAGCAACCAGTAGTGTAAAAATCAATCAAAATTTTTATCTGGTTACTATTCCTGAATCACTTATTCCCAAAACGTTTTCCAAATACCATTTCAATCTCGCTGGGACATAACGACCCGGGAATACACTGTGCTTACACCGGATCATAAATTGATCTCTCCTCTCCCATAGCTTGACTTTGTTGACCAAGAACCCTTGGTTGACTTAGTTGACTTTTTGGTAGGAGTCAAATTTTGGCACCGCTGCCGGGGAGGTTGTTGCGTGTTTCAAAAACGTTTAAGTTTAGTGGTTTTCAAAACCCTCCTTGTACAAATCACATCACTTGTAAATTTTTGTAAAAATCATAATCATATAAAAAAAACAGTCATTAACACTTCTCCTGAAGTGTTAACAACACCAAAAAAAAATCATAAACAACAAAACAAATCGTGAAGTTAAATTACTTCGATTCTTTAAGATTACAACCTATACAGGTGGAATACGGAGGTTCTGACATTAAATTGCGAACCGAAGAGAGATCCATTCTTCTCTCCCGCCACCCTGCGATTAGTCTTAAAGGAACGATTTCGGTTAACGAATCGATTCCAAAAATAATTCCTAAGTTTTTTTTCACACACACCCCGAAAAGCCAAAAACATTTGTTTTCTTGTATAATAAATACGTAAAATATTACCACCGCAAATCAAGGCAGAATACAACTCAACTGGGTGTATGACCATTAATAAGTTCCCAAACTAAAGATAAAACTTGCCATTGTACTCTTGTGAATTGGTGTACCTTTTTTAAAGAAGCCATTCACACTGTGGTTATTGGTTTAAGTTCACTGTTGTTTTGCCTCGGTCTTGTTTTACTTGTGAATATTTTTTAGTGCATGCGCACTCGTTCCCAGTGAAGGAGAAATCGTCAAAGGAGCATAGCTGAATTGTTAGCTATTGAAGAAACACCCGTTAAAATGCCTGACGATGACCCACCACCACCACCACCCCCTCCCAACTCTGAAATTGGGGAGGCAGCTCCTGATCTCCGAACGATGGAGGAGCTGTGTCAACCCACCATGCAGGGGAGGGGAGGACCCATTGCACCGCTTACAATCAATTCCACGGAATTTGGACTCAAGCACCACATGATCCAGCAAGTCCAGAATTCGTGTCAGTTTCATGGTTTACCGGGTGACGATGCAAACAAGCATCTTGATAAATTCTTAACCGTCACCCAGAGTATGAAGCAAAATGGCGTCACCGAAGACGGCCTTCGCTTATACCTCTTTCCATATTCTCTCACTCATCATGCTACGGCCTGGTTTGATCGTCTCCCGAAGAATTCGATCCACACCTTTGATGAAATGGTTACCAAGTTCCTAGCAAAATACTTTCCACCATCCATGGTAACTAAGTTGAGGAATGATATCAGCAACTTCAGACAGCTTCCCGATGAGTCCTTATTTGAGGCATGGGAACGCTATAAGCTTGCAATTGATCGATGTCCAAATCATAACATGCTTCTTGTTACCATCATAGATACTTTCTACAATGGTTTGACTCTCCGTCATCGTGACACGATCAATGCTTCTGCTGGAGGGACTTTCATGAAAAGGACCCCCGAGGAGTGCTATGATCTTATTGAAAACATGACTGCCCACCACAATTTCTGGGAATCCTCGGCTGAGAGGAATGATTCATGTAAATCTGTCAATCCAGCCTCCTCTGAAATAGCTGCTCTCACTAAAAAGATGGATGATTTGTCCACTGCTGTGTTGAGAATGCATCAAACTAATCAGAACATCAATCATCAAGTCAGAGCTGTCAGTCACAGTTGTGAAACATGTGGTGGTCCACATCCTTATACTGAGTGCCCAGCCACCGGTGGCTTCACTCAAGATAACGTTTATGCTGCTCAAGGTTCCTACAACGCAGGGGTAACTCTTACCAACCACAGGGGGACCGTAATCTCTTAAGCTATCGTTCCAACAATTACCTCGGACCACCCGGTTTTAATTAGTCTCAAAACCAAAATGCTCAAAACCGGAACCAAAATTTTCATCAAAATTAAAACCAAAATCGAATGAACCAAGGTTTTAACAACCAATGGAATTTCAATTCCGGTCATAATCAGGGTTTTCAAAACCAAGGAAATTTTCAAAGAAATCAAGGTCAAAATAATCATGGGAATTTTCATAATCAGGGTAATTTTCATAATCAGGGAAACAATTTTCAGGGTAACAACAACCAACATCAAGGAAATTTTCAAAATAACCGTGCTCAAAATTTTCCTAACCAAAACCAAAATCAAAATGTTGTTCAACCCTAATCTTCCTCGGATGAGTTGTTAATACAATTCATGAAATCTCAGGAAGAAACAAATCGGTTATTGGTCAGCCAAATCTCTGAACTTAAGAAATCCTTAAATTATCGACCCTCGGGCTCAGGAGTACTTCCTAGCAACACGATCGCTAATCCGAAGGGTGATGTTAAGGCGATCACAACCCGAAGTGGAGTTTCATACAAAGGACCCACGGCTCCTGCTACCCCTTCTTCTCTTTCTCCCGAGGTAGCTGAACCCGAACATGAGGTTACTACGGACACAGTACTTCCTACTGATAACAGAGGTACCGACGACGTCCACCCTCAAGTTATCCCGGTCCCGAAACCCAAATCAAAACCTGGAGNTCAGCCAAATCTCTGAACTTAAGAAATCCTTAAATTATCGACCCTCAGGCTCAGGAGTACTTCCTAGCAACACGATCGCTAATCCGAAGGGCGATGTTAAGGCGATCACAACCCGAAGTGGAGTTTCATACAAAGGACCCACGGCTCCTGCTACCCCTTTTTCTCTTTCTCCCGAGGTAGCTGAACCCGAACATGAGGTTACTACGGACACAGTACTTCCTACTGATAACAGAGGTACCGACGATGTCCACCCTCAAGTTATCCCGGTCCCGAAACCCAAATCAAAACCTGGAGTTGTTTTTGAACCTCCAGCTGTTCCCGTTGAAAAACCCGTTCCCAAGCCTTCGATTCCTTATCCATCACGTTTACAAGATCAGAAGCTCCGCGAAAAAGCTAGTCACCAACTGGACAAATTTTTCCAAATCTTTAAAGAATTACATTTTGACATAATCTTCGCGGATGCTCTTCTTCTGATGTCCAAGTTTGCCTCAACAATCAAAAATCTGTTAAACAACAAATAAAAACTCTTTGAGATGGCAAAAACTCCATTAAACGAGAACTGCTCTGCGGTCTTGTTAAAATAGCTTCCTGAAAAGCTTGGAGATCCCGGGAAATTCCTCATTCCTTGCATTTTCCCGGGAATGGTTGAATGCTTTGCCTTGGCCGATCTTGGTGCAAGCATCAACCTTATGCCTCACTCAGTTTGGAAGAAACTTTCTCTTCCGGCACTCACTCCTACCTGCATGACTCTCGAGCTTGCAGATCGTTCTATATCTCGTCCCCTCGGCATTGCCGAAGATGTGTTTGTGAAAGTAGGAAAGTTCAATTTTTCGGCCGATTTCGTGATTGTTGACTTCGATGCAGACCCACGGGCTCCTCTCATTCTAGGGAGGGGATTCCTCAGAACAGGTCGTGCTCTTATCGATGTCTTTGAAGAAGAAATCACTCTACGTGTTGGTAATGAAGCCATCACGTTCAATCTTGACCAAACGTCGAGATACTCTTCCAACTATGATGCAGCAGAAATTAACAGAATCGATATCATCGATGTTGCTTCGGATGAGTATTCGCAGGAAATTCTTGGTTTCACCGATCATTCTTTGAGTGGCAATCCCACTCCATCTTCCCAACCCATCATTGCTAATTCTTCTCCTTCCCTAACTCCGTTTGAGGGAAGTGATTTCATCTTAGAGGAGATAGAGGCCTTTCTCAAAAGTGATTCGATTCTCGATGGAGTTTATTAGGAATACGATTTTTCTTATAGAAGATTCGGTCACCCCAAGTACGATTAAGCATTGTTTAGCTCGTAGTATTTATAATAGTAATTAGTACGTAGATTAGTATTAGTTAGTATTCGTGGAGTCGGGTCGGGTCTTTACCCACTGTCAGCCCGATCCATAGCCCAATAGTGGCAAAACACCTTGTACATATAAAAGGCCCTCTCCATCCTTGGAGAGGGTTGGACCTTCTCATAATCTATTTTCTTTTTTTTTGGTTTTCTCTCAAGGTTCCCATATTTCTCTCTCTACTTTCTCTCTCTAGATTTCTTTCTTTCTATTCAACACTATTCGATCCATACACACAAACCTGTACGTGTTATATGAGTTTTAGTATCCTACAATTGGTATCAAGAGCCATGGTTACATCCTAGGGATCGTAGGAACTTGGTGTTTAGACTTGTGGTGTATGGTTTGTTTTAGTTTCTATTAGTTTAGGAAGGTTTTACTCATATTTGATCTTGTTCGTGGTGTTTCTTGTGTTTTTTCTTGTACTTCTTGGATTAGAGGGGTTAGATTAAACTAGTTTATCAGTTGGTTTGGCTAGATATTACGTTTGTGAAGTGTACGAGTGATTTTGAATAACTTTCTTGGCAGCGGTTTTCTCCTCGGTAACGTTTTCTTGGCAGCGGTTACTTTGGGGTTACAACGGTTAGTGTCAGCGGTTAGTACACTTTGTCAGCGAACATAACGCTGTACTTTGTATTGTTTCAGCGGTTTGCTCAATCTGTCATTTAGTGTTCCAGCGGCTACTTTTTCAGCGTTTTTCTTTGTCAGCGGTTACCTTTTCAGCGGTTTACTTACTAGCGGTTACTCTGTCAGCGGTTATTTTTGGCAGCGGTTAGTTNCAGCGGTTACTTTGGGGTTACAGCGGTTAGTGTCAGCGGTTAGTACACTTTGTCAGCGAACATAACGCTGTACTTTGTATTGTTTCAGCGGTTTGCTCAATCTGTCATTTAGTGTTCCAGCGGCTACTTTTTCAGCGTTTTTTTTTGTCAGCGGTTACCTTTTCAGCGGTTTACTTACTAGCGGTTACTCTGTCAGCGGTTATTTTTGGCAGCGGTTAGTTGTTAGCGGTTACTCTGTCAGCGGTTAGTTTGTCTCAGCGGTTTTCCTGGTTGAATTTAGTAAAATCCCGGGAAAGAATCGATTTCTCGGTTTAAGTCACGTGTGTTGTAAAATCCCGTTTAAGACCTTGTCATCATGACTACTGTGACATCCATTGATGATATCCAAACTGCTGGGTCTGACACTCGACCTCCCATGCTAGACAGAACTGACTATGAGTCATGGTCACAAAGAATTCGTCTGTATTGTCAGGGCAAAGAAAATGGGGAGAACATTCTGAAATCAATTGATGAAGGGCCGTTTCAAATGGGTACTACCAGGGATGTGATCTCCACTAGTGAAGATGGATCAGTCACCTTTGGGATTGACAGACCTCGTACTTATCATGATCTCAATGAAGCAGAAAAGAAACGCTTTGATGCTGATATTCGAGCTTCCAACATTATGATACAAGGGTTACCCAATGACATCTACAAACTGATTAACTTCAACACTGAGGCCAAGGCCGTTTGGGACAATGTCAAAATGTTGCTTGCTGGTTCAGAACTTACAAAGGAAGATCGTGAGTCTCAATTGTATAATGAATTCATGCACTTCAAAATGAATCAAGGTGAGAGCATTAATGACTACTATGTCAGATTCCATAAGCTTGTGAATGACACGAGGATGATCAGAATGATTATGCCCAACATCCAACTCAACTCAAAGTTTGTCAACAATATGTCACCAGAAT
>LBNU01037090.1:0-24694 GCA_014162995.1 Artemisia annua | reverse complement strand
AACCTACTGCACAGACCATCTTCATGGCCAAGCTTTCATCTGCAGTCACATCGCCACAACAATCGGGATCTTCCAAATCATCCATCATTTCTGAGGTACTCAAATTGTATGACACATATGAAACATGTTCTATTCCAACGATTCTCGATGAGGTACATCAAACTAGTATTGTCACGCCAGATGATGTTGATTTGAAAAACAACAATGTTTCCTCAAAACAACAACATGTGGATAACAATAAAGAATCTGATGAACCTAGTAGAGCATCTGTCGATACACATGTTGATAATGTGATGCACAACAAAGGACTCATAATGAAGTAAAGCACACTGACATTATTGATTCAGATTCTGCTGATATGGGTAATAGTAATGCTGTCCCATATGAGCAATATTTGAAACAATATGCCGGGTCTGCTTTACCAAATGATGACTCCTCTGTTGATAATGATATTAGTGAATTTGAAGAATACACTGATGTTATACCTGATGATACCTTGACCACTAGTATTAATATTCTTAAAGATCAGGTGAATATGTATCAACAACGTGCAAAATTTGAGTTAACTGAACGTGAGCAGAAAATGGATTGGCAAATGTGTACATATATCACCGAAAGGAATTTAAAGGAAGAAGAGTTAAGAATGGAAATAAAATCTTTGGAAAATCAAATTGATCAAACTGTTAAAAAAAACAGGAAATTCAAAATAGTGTTACCAAACTTAAGTTAAATTTTCAAAGTAAAGAAGCTAAGCTCTTAAACGATTTTTCCAACTTAAAGGCCTTAAAGAACAAGCTTGAAAACAAGTTGTACACACAAGGCCAAACCATTCAAACAGCTCAAATGATACAAAAGCACATTAAGCTTCGTGATGAACATAACAATAAGGATGTAGGAGTGCTTAAAACAAATTATCTTAGTAGCGTTAGTGCCTATCAACCTGCCTTATATGATTTTCATGTGATGCTTACGCCCAATCATGCCCCACCTGATGTGTGTAATACATAGGAGATTGATGAAATTGAATCAGAAAATAGAATAAGACTTGAGAATAAAATGAAGGATCCCAAGAGCATTATAAAACGTGTCAATATCAAGCCCCATAACTACTATGAACAGAATCGATTGACCGTTTTCGTGCCCCAAACTAGGTTAACTCCAGAACAGATTTTTTGGCCTCTAGACGTTGAAAAACTGAAAGCTGAATGACTTAAGGCTACAACTCCCCTTAAGTTTGCTACCCCGACGGTGTATCCTCCCAATACACCAATGAACCTAGTTCAGATAGCTCTTCCCACTCAATGTAAAACTCTTATTAGCATGTACGTTCTGTATCAAATGTTTGCGGATTTTGACAAAACATGTAAAAAGAGAATTACTCCAATGGGAATTATTGAGGGGGAAAGGGGTCTTGAAGTTACAAAAGAATGTTATCTTACATAAGTCATTCTGTTTTTTTTAACAAATCAAAGAACATTTTGAATGCATGGAAACGTCTCTTAAATCAGAGATTAATGAAATGAAAGATGTGCTTAAAAATCTGGAACTTGAAGGAAAACAAACTGTAATATATCTTCAACATAGTGAAATTGCAAGGAAGAATACTCTCATCATGAATGATAATTTAATTGCAATGTGCATTGCTCAAGATGTGCTTTATACTGTTACTGATTCATCTTTAACTGCTTCCAATTTCATGAAATGTCTGTTATGTTAAATGTTTTCCAGAATCGTGTTGTTGAGCTTGAGGGGGAGAATTTAAAATTGCGTGAAAAAATTCAAAATGATGATCATGATAACATGGTCAAGCATTTTTCAAAACTAGAGGTTGATAATCTTAATTTGCAGTTAAGATATCAACATCTAGAAGAAAGAATTAAAAACTCAAATGCCAAAACATCTTCGGATGCTCCTGAATTTGATGCATATTTTGAATTAGCCAAACGANGACGTTTACTTTTAAACAAACGTTACGTGTTTGTTTTAAATTGTGTTTTAGGATTCCCGATACCTAACTTTGTTTCCCGTAGTATTTTAGGATTCCCCTAATTTGCCAATTGCCTTTTGTTCCCTCTAGGTTATTTTATTTTCACCCTCGTTAGTTAATTTTTCATTCTCGTTAATTTTACGTACCATAAAACCAAACAATCTTTCGCAACCAAACATACAAGTCTTTAATCTCGATCTTTAACGTAGCTTTCCATTCACACCTCGTTGGGGTACGACTCGGGAAATCACTTCCCGGTCTCACAAACATCACATTGCACGAGTTTACGAGGTAATCTTTTTCCTAAAAGGTTTACTTGTATTTCTCTACGTCTAGTTGTCACTCACGATAACTTTGACTCCACTTTGTTGATATTTTTGTGTACTTGTTGTTTTGCACACTAAAACACAACGAATCATTACTGATTCATCTTTAACTGCTTCCAATTTCATGAAATGTCTGTTACGTTAAATGTTTTCCAGAATCATGTTGTTGAGCTTGAGGGGGAGAATTTAAAATTGCGTGAAAAAATTCAAAATGATGATCATGATAACATGGTCAAGCATTTTTCAAAACTAGAGGTTGATAATCTTAATTTGCAGTTAAGATATCAACATCTAGAAGAAAGAATTAAAAACTCAAATGCCAAAACATCTTCGGATGCTCCTGAATTTGATGCATATTTTGAATTAGCCAAACGGGATGAAAAAATTCAAGCTCACACTAACACGATTCGGAAACTGAAGGTTCAAATTGCCCAATTAAAGTCGAATAAATGTGATGTGATTGATACCCAGAAACCTCCGTGTTTAGATTCTCAAAATCTTTAACTTCAAAACGTCATTAACCACTTGAAATATGAGAATGATTGTTTTCAAGCTGAAAACTCAAAAATCAAACAACATTACAAAGAGTTACCTGAGTCGATTAAGATCACGCGTGACAAAACGAATGGAAACATAACTTCTTTGTTAAATGAAATTGAGAATCTAAAGACTCAGGTGAAAGGGAAAATGGCCATCAATGCATGTGATAGCTGTCTCACCAAGATCGTTAAAATGAAAAGTAATGATTGTGATGCTAAAACGAAAAGTAATGATTGTGATGCCATTAATATTCCTCTTCCCCTTAGGAATAATGCGCTTGTCCATAGTGAGTACCTTAGGTATCTTAAGGATTGCCTAGACATCCTTTGTGAGACCATTGAAGAGGTTAGAATGGTGAGACCTGCGGACATTGCCATCCGTGATGTTTATTATCTCACCAACAGATCATATGAACTCTTAGATTATGCCATTGGTACATGTCCCAAAGCTGTGTGCATGCGTGATAAGGTTGATGAATCTTCCTCTAAGGTTATGAACAAGCATGTTACCTTTAATGTGCCCTTGACATCATCAGAACGTAACACATCATATACCAGAAATCAAACAGCCGTATCTCGATCTAATGTTCACATCATTAATTCTACAGGAGTAAAAGTTGTCACTAATGCTAGCGGGTCAAAGCCTAGTTGCAATACAAGGAATGATAGGACTACGCCAGCTAAGAGTGCTCAATGAAAGGAAGTAGAAGACCACATTATGAGCAATACGACTAATCTGAATGTTATGAATCGTGTTGATTCTAGTATTAGCTCTAGGCGTACTGTAATTAATTCGAATTCTAAGACCACTTGTGAGATCTGTAATGACTATTAATTTCTGGTAATCATGATGAGTGTGTTAAGACATGTTTGAATGCTTCTAAATTACCCCCTGTTTGTCATGCTGTGTATTATAAATGTGAAAAACATGTTTGGAAAGCAACAGGAAGGAAGTTTTCTACTGTTGGCTATCATTGGAGACCCACTGGAAGAAAATTATCAATAGGAAGTCAACGCCCCCTTGCTAAACGGCCTAATCCTAGGTTCTGCAATATTAGGATTTGGAAGGAAACTGGCAGGACTTTTCCTATAGGAACCCAATGCGTTAACCATAAGTCTAGTCCTCCCGCATGTCATAATATGACTAAGGATGCTAGTGAAACTTCCTCTTCTGTTGCAATAAACGATGTTTGTGCTAACAAATCGGATCCCACTTATGGTTGGGGTTCCACGTTTTTCAGTTATCCATATCTGTCTGGTTTCAAATGCAGGTCGTACAAATCTTCCTGTGGTATTTGGACTCAGGCTGCTCTAAACATATGACTGGGGATCGCTCGCGGCTCAGAAATTTCGTGAAAAAGTTTATTGGGACTGTTAGATTCGGGAATGATCATTTTGGTGCTATAATGGGTTATGGAGATTATGTGGTTGGCGACAGCGTGATTTCTAGAGTATATTATGTAGAAGGGCTTGGGCACAATTTGTTCTCCGTTGGTCAATTTTGTGATTCAGATCTTGAAGTAGCCTTCAGAACACACACTTGTTATGTTAGAAGATTGGATGGTGTGGATCTTCTGAAAGGCAGACGTGGCTCAAACCTCTACACTATATCCAATGAAGATATGATGCGGTCATCACCAATTTGTTTACTATCTAAGGCTTCCAAGAACAAGTCATGGTTATGGCATCGCCGATTGAATCACTTGAACTTCGGTACCATCAATGAGCTCACTCGTAAAGATCTTGTTCGAGGAATGCCCAGGCTGAAGTATGAAAAAGATCATCTATGTTCCGCTTGTCAGCTTCGTAAAAGCAAGAAGCAATCTCACAAACCCAAAATGATCAACACCATTATGGAAGTTCTTCATACCCTTCACATGGATCTGTGTGGTCCAATGAGAGTGCAAAACATTTTTGGAAAGAGATATGTGTTAGTGATCGTTGATGACTACTCTCGGTTTACCTGGGTTAAGTTCCTCAGATCCAAGGACGAGACACCTGAAATCATCATCAAACTAATCAAGCAGCAGCAAGTTGGACTCAATAAAACTGTCAGATTCGTCCGCACTGATAACGGAACTGAGTTTGTCAATCAACAACTTACTCAGTTTTATGAAGATCTTGGGATCAGTCATCAAAGGAGTATACCTCGAAAACCTCAGCAGAACGGAGTCGTTGAAAGACGAAACCGTACTCTTGTAGAGGCCGCACGAACCATGCTGATTTTCTCCAAAGCTCTTATGTTCCTCTGGGGAGAGGCAATTGCAACTGCTTGTTACACTCAAAACCGATCACTGATCCATCCTCTTCACAGCAAAACCCCCTATGAGCTGGAGCACGAGAGAAAACCCGATCTCTCCTTCCTTCGAGTTTTGGTGCATTATGTTACCCAACCAACGATAGTGAAGACTTGGGAAAGCTCAAGGAAAAAGCTGATATTGGAATTTTTGTTGGCTATGCACCAAACAAGAAGGGTTATCGAATCTACAACAAATGAACCCGACAAATCATGGAAACTATCTATGTCACGTTTGATGAGCTGTCCGAGCAAACGGCTCCTGAATACTCCAGTTCAGGACCCGCATCTAACATTTTGACTCCTGGACCAATTAGTTCGGGACTTGTACATTCCTCCATCACTGATGCTCCTTCTGTGCCACCCACTTGTGAGGACTTGAAGAAATTATTTGATCCTATGTATGATGAGTATTTTGAGCATCAACAGAGAGTCGAATCAGAACAACCAGTCACAGGTCCTGATGCTGCTGCTAATGATGAACCTCAACCTACAAATGGGCCTTACATCTCCATCTCTCTTAGTCAGAATGCTCCATCTGTAACACCCCCAAAAGTTGTCAATAACAGCGGAAGACTTAGTAATGACAGCGGAAGACTTTCGGGGTATTACTTCAAGGATCTTTAACACAATCATAGAAAATGACACAAAGGGGATTATTAAAGTTTAGTTTTATTCAAAATACCGAATATTCATGACATTAAAGTATTACATAACTTAACAACAAGTTTTATTTAAAATGTATTAAAAACATTTATTTAAGCCCGTGCCGATTTACATGCCCACTCCGTGCCTTCATGGTCTTTCTTTCTTAATTCCTGAGATAAACATGCTAAAAGTCAACAAAAGTCGAGTGATATTCATAGGTTTTAAAATAAACAGTTGAACACAATATATAGTCATTTATTGCAAATGTATGCAATCAAACAAGTTGAAAATGATTCAAATCCGTTATTGCATTAAGCTCATGACACACAACGATTTAACAGCCAATCATATTTAATAATATGACGTAACATAATAATATGCCCCCAAGATAGGTTTTGCCAGTTACCTATGTCATCAAAATAATGTGCGTTTGGTAGTTTTCTCCAACGACCAAACGGGGATTGTCAGTCCCTAATAGATCTATTCACGGTTATTCACGTTCACCCTGCAAGTGATTAAGGTTCATGATCGAGGGTCTTTTGGCAATAGCTACCTAAGCAATAATAACGGTCAGCCGGTATATCAATACCAAATAAAAGACTAGTGTTCGGTTTTGAGCATGTATCTCCCCACATAAAACAGTTAAAAAGTGGGCTATGAACTCACCTTAGTGGTACAGTAGATGTAGTGGTATCGTAAACTCAACGATGCTAGGCAACAGCTTCACACACAACCTAAAAGATAATGCAAGTTTCAGTTGATAGTCTAAGTCCGGTTTTTATCGCGAATACTGGTCATTTAGTTATGAACGAATCTCGTGTTTGTTTAAATGCCTAAAGTTCAAAAACAAAGTTATATATACATATAACTTGTGATTACAAAGATCGATGATCGATATAAATTCATTAAAAGTTTGTAGACGATAAGTTACGATTGTAATTTATGAGGGAAGACGAAATAAACGTATCGTTAAAAGAGAAGAATTAATATATCGTTGTATCGTTAAATTTAATTATAGTTACGAATTATATAACGTATATATAAGTTAAATTTATAAAATTTTTATATGTGTATTTATATATAAAACATTAATATTATTTTTATAAAATAATGTTTACAGAAAATCCTCCAAAGTTTCACCAAAGTTACATTTTAAACCCTAACGATATAAGTTTTACACCGTTAGTCCAAAGTTAAATAATATTACATTTTAGGTCCAAAAAAAGTATTACATTTACATTTCTCACTTCCATGTTTCAATATTAACAGTTTCCAACTCATAAAAATAGTTTTGACAGTTTCTACTCAAAGTTTACAACTTTGGCAGTTTTAGTCCTCGGTTACAAAAGTTTTGCAAATTTAGTCCAATTTTCACCAACTTCAAAACTTAACTTTTTGACATGCTAAATAAGCTGAGGGTATTCAAATTAACTTATTTCAACAGATTATTAATTTAAAAATCACTTTTTACACTTATTGGGCCTTAACGAGACAAGTTAAGGGCCCAATAACAATTTTTGATCTAATGGGCTTTTGAAAGGTTTGGGCCTGGACTTGGGCTCAATTTTAGAGTATGAAAACATTACGTAAAAGCTTATAGGGTCAGCTTATCACAAAAGCTTATTGGGCTAACAAGCCCATACAGTTAATTTTTAGTTTTTCTAGGAAACGAGTTGGTAGGTTCAAAAAGGGTCGAGCACAACGTCTAAACAAGTTCATTAGGTCGAATAAAATGTTATCCCCAATTGTTTACCAAGTGGTTAACGAGGTCAAGTCATAAAATGGTGTGGTCATGTGTCGAAATAAATATTTACAAGGCTAAAGTGTTTGGCAAAAGTCATAATTGAAAACAATTTAAGACTTAGAAAAATTCTAAGTCTTTTCTAAAATAACGAATGGGTCACGGGGACTTAGGAACGTGTTGGATTAAAGGGTTTAGCGTTATTTTATGTTCTAAACTTTGTGTAACATGTTTGTTAATATGTTAAATAAATAGAATGTCAAATAAAATGAGAGTGTCATGTTTCTAGTTTTTAACATAACGAGGCCAAGTAAACGACCCAAGTCAATTTTGAAACAGTCTTATAAACTCAAAATATTTCTAAGTGTTTTACTTTTAATACGTATGGGTCAAGTGGTCACAAAACGTGTCGAATGCATCGAGTATAAGTTACTTTTAGTGTGCAAACTCTATGTACCTCGTTTGTTAACATATAGAATATTTAGAATGACAAATAAAATGTATATGTCGCCTTTTTATATAACGAATTAAAAAGCAAAGTAAATGTGCTAAAAACAAAAGTAACGAAATGAAAATAAGTAAACTAGTGTCGAGTGACTTACTTCACCTTAAAAGGTGGGGTAAAATGGTAAGTGTGGTTCGATTTGGTACTAAGGACGAATGTAGAATGGTTCACGGCTTCCCAAAGGTTCAAGACGAGCTAACTAGGTTTTCCTTGGATCACTTCTACACCTCGTATACTTCACCAACTTCCTGTCCCAATTCGACTTGAAATCTTCACGTAAAGAGCTATCTTTGGTACGTTTGTGTGTGTTATCAACATGAATTGCATGGGAACGTTTATATAGTGAGTTTGAAAGGTGAGGATAGGTACAAAGTTCACAAGAGTTTGTGTGTTGGCTCGTTTCTATTGTGTGGCACCTTTCTCATGTCCAATCGCAAGTAAACAAACAAGGAATGTGTAAGGAAGATCTCTATTCATTCCTGACAATGCTACTGTGTACATAGTGTTAGTTTAGTGGCCATTAGGCATGTTGGGTGGTGGCTAGAGTGTTTGTGACACGTTTTTGGAATTTTGGTCATATGCTTTGTGTAGTTTACTTTGGCCAAATTTAAGATAGTAAACGAGTGAGACATTTTATAAACTTGGTTATTTCTGATTCCTTGCTTGGTGGTGATTCAATATACGTAAAAATATTGTAGTGTCTTGTGTCGAAAATAAAAGAAAACGGGTGCGTTTTGTGGCTTTTTCGCGACTAGTACAAAGAAGAAAAGAAAAGAAATACAAAGGGTGTGTTTGGGCTTTAAGCCCTTTGGGCTTGGTTTCATTTGGGCCCAGCAGAAAAAGAAAAGAAAACAATATTAGGGAGTCCGTTTGGTTTATATTGGGTTTAGGTGGCCCAATGGGTCACGTAGGCCCATTTAGCAAGCTTCACGGGTCGGGTTACGGTCCAATAATATTAGTGAGCGATCTCGGGAATTTTCATAGGCTCGGGAAACATATAAATAGTACACGGTAAATAAACGAAACGTATATTATAAAAATATAAACGTTTAAAATATATTCGCGATAATTAGACTATCTAGGTTTGTGTGCAAGCATCGTTCCTAGGCAAAAGATAAATCACAATTACCGTTGTGATTTATATAATAAGTCATAAAAAAAAATTTTGTCACTCGTAAAAATGGTAATTAATTTAATGGAAGGCCATATATTTATGTTTATTTATTTACTAATCGTACGGGAAATTGCGAGAGGCTACAGTACATACACCTTACAGTGAATTCCGTCCCGGAATTTCAGTTTAGGAAGGTTGCCAAGGGTGTCTATGAAAAGAGATGTGGGTACTTGGCGCGAATCTGATCCTCGTGCTCCCAAGTGTACTCCGGTCCTCGTTTGGAGTCCCAACGAACTTTTATAATAGGGATACGGTTTTGCTTAAGCTGATTAATTTCCCTATCCATGACTTCTACCGGTTCTTCGGTGAAAAGGAGTTTATCATCGAGTTGTAACTCTTTCAATGGAATAACCAAAGATTCATCAGATAAACATTTCTTGAGGTTTGACATATGAAAGGTGTTGTGAACACGACTAAGCTCTTCCGGTAGTTCGAGCTTATATGCTACGGATCCAATCCTTTCTAGGATTTTGAATGGACCGATGTATCTGGGGTTTAACTTTCCCCGCTTTCCGAATCGTATCATTCCTTTCCAAGGTGATACTTTTAACATAACTTTATCCCCGATCTGAAAATCCATGGGTTTTCGTTTTAAGTCGGCGTAACTTTTCTATCGGTCTCTAGCGGCTTGTAAACGCTATTTGATTTTAGTGATTTTCTCGGTTGTCTCTTGAACTAGATCTGGTCCAGTGAGTTGTATTTCTCCAACTTCTGCCCAGCAAATGGGTGATCTGCACTTTCGTCCATAAAGTGCTTCGAACGGTGCTGCCTTGATACTGGCATGATAACTATTGTTGTATGAGAATTCAACTAACGGTAAGCATTTGTCCCAACCTTTTTCAAAGTCTATGAAGCAAGCGCGTAGCATATCTTCTAAGGTTTGAATTGTTCTTTCACTTTGACCATCGGTTTGTGGGTGATAAGCTGTGCTCATATCCAGCTTTGTTCCTAAGGCTTTTTGCAAAGATCCCCAAAAATGAGATGTGAAACGACTATCACGATCTGAGATGATAGAAATTGGTACTCCATGCCGTGACACTATTTCCTTCAGATATATCTGAGCAAGTGTGTTCATCTCATCGGTTTCCTTAATTGGTAGAAAATGAGCGGATTTTGTAAGACGATCAACGATAACCCATATCGTGTCGTAACCAGTAGAGGTTTTGGGAATTTTGGTAATGAAGTCCATTGTAATACGCTCCCATTTCCATATTGGGAGTTCTGGTTGGGTGAGTAATCCAGAGGGTTTCTTGTATTCCGCCTTTACTCTCGAACATGTTAGACATTTACTGACGTATTCAGCGATGTCAGCCTTCATGTTTGGCCACCAATACAGTTTCTTAAGATCTTGATACATTTTGTCGGAACCTGGATGTATGGAGTATTTTGACTTGTGAGACTCATGCATGATGAGGTCACGAATACCTCCAAAGAGTGGGATCCAGTTTCTTTCCTTGAAACAAAGCATTCCATTTGATCTTTTCACGAAACCATTATTGTTTTCAGGCATACCATAGATCCTTTCCTTTGGTCTATTTTCCTCTTTAAGAGCTTCGTTTTGGGCGGTAAGAATTTGTGCTGGGAGGGGCGAACAAATAGTCATTCCTAACGATTTAACTCTAAGAGGTTTCAGTCTTTCTTTCCGGCTTAACGCATCTGCTACTACATTAGCCTTTCCTGGGTGGTAACGGATTTCACAGTCATAATCGCTAAGTAATTCTAACCAACGGCGTTGTCTCATGTTTAACTCCTTTTGGTCTAGAATGTGTTGAAGACTTTTGTGGTCAGTAAACACGGTACATCTAGTGCCATATAAGTAGTGTCTCCATAACTTAAGGGCAAACACTACTGCTCCTAATTCCAAGTCATGAGTGGTGTAGTTTTCCTCATGTTTCTTTAGTTGTCGTGATGCATAAGCTATTACCTTGTTTCTTTGCATCAACACTGCTCCTAACCCGTGATACGAAGCGTCAAAATACACTATGAAGTCTTCACTTCCTTCCGGTAGTGCTAATATTGGTGCCTCACAAAGCTTCCGTTTAAGTAGTTGGAAGGCAAATTCTTCCTTCTCTCCCCAGATATATTTCTCGTTTTTCTGGGTTAACTTGGTTAAAGGCTTTGTGATCTTGGAAAAACCNGTGTAGTTTTCCTCATGTTTCTTTAGTTGTCGTGATGCATAAGCTATTACCTTGTTTCTTTGCATCAACACTGCTCCTAACCCGTGATACGAAGCGTCAAAATACACTATGAAGTCTTCACTTCCTTCCGGTAGTGCTAATATTGGTGCCTCACAAAGCTTCCGTTTAAGTAGTTGGAAGGCAAATTCTTCCTTCTCTCCCCAGATATATTTCTCGTTTTTCTGGGTTAACTTGGTTAAAGGCTTTGTGATCTTGGAAAAACCTTCGATGAACCGTCGGTAGTAGCCCGCAAGACCTAAAAATTGGCGAATCTCCGTGGGATTTATAGGAGATGCCCAACCTTTAACGGCCTCTATCTTTGCAGGGTCTACATGGATACCTTGACTATTAACGACGTGTCCTAGGAATTGTACGGTGCGGATCCAAAAGTCGCATTTTGAGAACTTTGCGTACAACTCTTCTTTCTTGAGTAGTTCTAAGATAACCTTCAAGTGTTCGGCATGTTCCTCTTCGCTACATGAGTAAATCAGAATGTCGTCGATGAACACTATCACAAATATCTAGGTATGGCTTACATACTCGATTCATTAAGTCCATGAAAACTGCTGGTGCGTTTGTCAGACCAAATGGCATCACTTGAAATTCGTAATGTCCATAGCGTGTTCTGAATGCACTTTTGGGAATATCTTCTTCCCAAACTCTTAGTTGATGATATCCCGACCTTAAGTCAATCTTCGAGTACACACTCGATCCTTGTAATTGATCAAATAGGTCGTCGGTTCTGGGTAAGGGGTACCGATTCTTTACCGTAAGTTTGTTCAACTCTCGGTAATCGATGCACATTCGGAAGGATCCATCCTTCTTTTTAACGAATAATACTGGGGCTCCCCAGGGTGATGAGCTTGGTCGAATAAAACCTTTATCGGACAATTCTTTTAATTGCTCCGATAGTTCGTTCATTTCAGATGGTGCTAACCTATAAGGCGCTCTAGCCACTGGTGCTGCTCAAGGTACTAGTTCAATATGAAATTCTACTTGTCGGGTTGGTGGGAGACCGGGAAAATCTTCGGGAAATACTTCTGGAAAATCCTTAACAATAGGAACATTTTCGATTTGTTTCTCCGTTGACTTATTTTCTGTCACATGAATCATGAACACTTGACATCCTTTATTCAAATGTTCTAATACTCTAGCGTATGAAATGGTTCCATAGCGAGTTTTGCTTTTGTCCCCGTGAACAATGAGAGTTTCATCCTCGAGTGGGATGTGAACGGCTTTTTCGTCATAGTGAATTCTAGCGCGATGTTTGGATAACCAATCCATACCTATGATGGCGTCAAAACTTCCAAGTTCTACAGGCATTAAATCGATGGGAAAAGGTGTTTCTAATAGGGTCAGGGTACAATCTTTCATAACGGTGTTGGTGCCGATTAGATTTCCATTAGCCATTTCGATTTCGTAAGTGGTGTCTAAGTTAGAGGGAGTAATATCAAGTAAAGGTGCGAAAGTCTCTGACACAAAACTTTTATCTGCGCCTGAATCAAATAATACTCTAGCATTATGATGATTTAGTAAGAACGTACCGGTGACAACGTCAGGTGCATTGCCGTCTCTGAGTACATACGCTCTAACTCGAGCACCGTTCTGTCCGCTTCCTTTCGGGCAATTGCTTCTGATGTGTCCTATCTCTCCACATCCATAGCAACTAGGTGTCACAGGCAGTACGTTGCTTCCTGTAGCAGGGCTTCTACAGTTCTTAGCCATATGACCAACTTTTTGACATTTGTGGCACTTGATGGTACAAGTACCCTCGTGGTGCAGCTTGCATCGGTTACATTGTGGTTTGGAACCGTTGTAACCTTTGCTGTCTGTAGCAGCGAATGCCTTGTTGTTTTCTTCCCTTCGGTGAGTCTTGCGGTCCTTGTGGTACTGGTTGTTGTTGCGATTGTTGTTGTTGTGATTGTGGTTGTTGTGATTGTTGTTGCTGCGGTGGTGGTTGTTGTTCCCTTGATAATTGTTGCTGTTATGATGGGTGGTTCTTTTGTCGTCAAGCTTCCTCTTGTGTTCATTGTACTTTACCTCCCGATCCAATAGCTTCTGAGCTATTTCCATAGCGGCTTCCAAAGATGTAGGTTTGGATGAAGTAACATTTCCTTCTATACTCCGGGGAAGTCCTTCTATGTACTTTTCCAGAGTCTTTTTAAGGTCCGGTACCATGGATGGGCATAGTACCTTGAGTTCTTGGAACCTTCGGTTGTAGGTCCTTAGGTCAACTCCCTTTACTATTAACTCGTGGAATTCATCTTCCAGCTTCCTTATCTCTGAACGAGGACAGTATTTTCTTAGTATCTTGGCCTTAAATTCAACCCAAGAAAGTTGATATGCTACTGTCGTTCCTAGGGTTTGCACAGTAATATTCCACCAAGACAGGGCATCTTGCATTAGGGTTCCTGTTGCAAAGGTAACCTTATCGTTCTCAATGCAACCACTTCTTTGGAACACAGTTGCACTTCGCTCGAACCAGTGAGCTAGCTCAGTTACTCCTTCTGTTCCCTTGAAGTATGTCGGTTGACATGCCATAAAGTCCTTGTAGGTACATCGGCGTGCTGCAGGTGCTGCTTGCACACCGGCGTCTCTATTGCGGGCTTGTGCTGCGGCTTGTTCAGCTAGAGCTGCATTGACACCATCTGTGATAGCTTGTTGGATTGCCTCAGGTGTCATTGTTGCTGCAGCTGCAGGAGCAGACGATGCAGTTGCGGTTCTCCTCCCTGGTCAGGTCATGCTTCTATTAACAACGAATAAAGCATATATTCAAAATTTCTAAGGGTCAAGTTAGTATATTTCGAGAAATAAGAATAGATTATGGTCATAAAAGTAGGTTCAGGTCTTGGTCTAGGCAATTTATATAACGTAGGTGAGGATATGATCAAACATGAAATTCATAAATCATTGTCTTTCGCAATACATCACTTATTAATACTTGTATGACATTGTTTCACAGAACATTAACTACAAGTTTCTTTATTAATGTGATGTTGGATATGCTAGTTTCGACAAGTCTCTTGATTTATGGCTTTCCTTGTGCATCATCCATGCGGCGTAGGAGCTCTTGGATCATGGTAGACATAGTCTCAATGGGTTTGATCCCTAGTTGCTTCTCTTGCCCGGGATTCTTGGATGGCACGTCTGAGAGCTAGGTTCTGGGTACTGATCCTGCTAAGTTCGCGATCCATGGATGCCATTATCGAGTCCAATGTAGTGCTGGCTGAGCACAATATTCCTATAAATTCCATCGACTCTCCAAACTATGTACTCAGCTGTTCGATTGCAGTTTCCGTTGCTTGTTGATCGATTATCAGCTTGTCGACCTCACTTGCCAGAATTTCCACAAGTTCATTTGGGAAGTTGTTAAGTATGGTGGCAATGGCATCAAGCCTATCCTCATGTAGGACTAGCCTAGCTGCCAACAATGGAACGGTATGATGGATGGGTTCCCCAGTAATCGGAATGGTTCGAGCTGTAGTACGGTAAGAACTTTCCCCAAGTTCTTTTGCAGGCACCTTCTTGTGATCTCCAATAGTGCAGGATGGGTAATAAGAAAGACCATTTACGAGCGTCCACTCGCTTACGGTTCCTTCAGTTTCTACATGTTTCATTTCTGGTACATGGAGTTGATACTGATGGTCGCACATGATAGGTCCTTCGGTGGTATGGCATAGGAGCACTATGAGACTTTCTTGGTGGAGGTATTGGTTGTGGATCGGTAGGTGTCAGAGGTACTGTGGTAATCTGCTGATAGAAGATAGCAGGTAGCACAGCTGGTGGTGGAGTATTTTGTTTTTCCAGAACAATGCTCTTAAGAGTTTCCTTTTCTTTGGAGCACTGAGAAACCTTTCCAGCAGAGACTGGTTCATAAGGTTGATGTGGTCTAGTTTGCCTGTTTCTGCGAATAGGACCAGGTGCTATCGGAGAAGTCTCCGAGTCAGATGATAACTCAATTGGGGTAGGGTTGGAAGTCATGGTAGTGTAATAATCCCGATTAGTAAATACAAGTCATTAGTATAAACATAAACACGATAATGTTACAAGAAGTCATATGAAAGGTATCATCTCTACCGGATGTTTGGAACTGCGTAGGCACGGAGGGCATAAGGTGATATTTTGTAAAAAAGGTCCGTTTAAAAGTATGGTTATAGTCCAATGTTTAAAACATCTGGTTCTCTATAACCGTGGCTCTGAATACCAATCTGTAACACCCCCAAAAGTTGTCAATAACAGCGGAAGACTTAGTAATGACAGCGGAAGACTTTCGGGATATTACTTCAAGGATCTTTGTCACAATCATAGAAAATGACACAAAGGGGCTTATTAAAGTTTAGTTTTATTCAAAATACCGAATATTCATGACATTAAAGTATTACATAACTTAACAACAAGTTTTATTTAGAATGTATTAAAAACATTTATTTAAGCCCGTGTCGGTTTACATGCCCATTCCGTGCTTTCATGGTCCTTCTTGCTTAATTCCTGAGATAAACATGCTAAAAGTCAACAAAAGTTGAGTGATATTCATAGGTTTTAAAATAAACAGTTGAACACAAGATATAGTCATTTATTGCAAATGTATGCAATCAAACAAGTTGAAAATGATTCAAATCCGTTATTGCATTAAGCTCATGACACACAACGATTTAACAGCCAATCATATTTAATAATATGATGTAACATAATAATATGCTCCCAAGATAGGTTTTTGCCAGTTACCTATCTCATCAAAATAATGTGCATTTGGTAGTTTTCTCCAACGACCAAACGGGGATTGTCAGTCCCTAATAGATCTATTCACAGTTATTTACGTTCACCCTGCAAGTGATTAAGGTTCATGATCGAGGGTCTTTTGGCAATAGCTACTTAAGCAATAATAACGGTCAGCCGGTATATCAATACCAAATAAAAGACTTGTGTTCGGTTTTGAGCATGTATCTCCCCACATAAAACAGTTAAAAAGTGGGCTATGAACTCACCTTAGTGGTACAATAGATGTAGTGGTATCGTAAACTCAACGATGCTAGGCAACAGCTTCACACACAACCTAAAAGATAATGCAAGTTTCAGTTGATAGTCTAAGTCCGGTTTTTATCGCGAGTACTGGTCATTTAGTTATGAACGAATCTCGTGTTTGTTTAAATGCCTAAAGTTCAAAAACAAAGTTGTATATACATATAACTTGTGAGTACAAAGATCGATGATCGATATAAAGTCATTAAAAGTTTGTAGACGATAAGTTACGACTGTAATTTATGAGGGAAGACGAAATAAACGTATCGTTAAAAGAGAAGAATTAATATATCGTTGTATCGTTAAATTTAATTATAGTTACGAATTATATAACGTATATATAAGTTAAATTTATTAAAAATTTATATGTGTATTTATATATAAAACATTAATATTATTTTTATAAAATAATGTTTACAGAAAATCCTCCAAAGTTTCACCAAAGTTACATTTTAAACCCTAACGATATAAGTTTTACACCGTTAGTCCAAAGTTAAATAATATTACATTTTAGGTCCAAAAAGTATTACATTTACATTTCTCACTTCCATGTTTCAATATTAACAGTTTCCAACTCATAAAAACAGTTTTGACAGTTTCTACCCAAAGTTTACAACTTTGGCAGTTTTAGTCCTCGGTTACAAAAGTTTTGCAAATTTAGTCCAATTTTCACCAACTTCAAAACTTAACTTTTTGACATGCTAAATAAGCTCAGGGTATTCAAATTAACTTATTTCAACAGCTTATTAACTTAAAATCACTTTTTACACTTATTGGGCCTTAACGAGACAAGTTAAGGGCCCAATAACAATTTTTGATCCAATGGGCTTTTGAAAGGTTTGGGCCTGGACTTGGGCTCAATTTTAGAGTATGAAAACATTACGTAAAAGCTTATAGGGTCAGCTTATCACAAAAGCTTATTGGGCTAACAAGCCCATACAGTTAATTTTTAGTTTTTATAGGAAACGAGTTGGTAGGTTCAAAAAGGGCACAAGGTCTAAACAAGTTCATTAGGTCGAATAAAATGTTATTCCCAATTTTTACCAAGTGGTTAACGAGGTCAAGTCATAAAATGGTGTGGTCATGTGTCGAAATAAATATTTACGAGGCTAAAGTGTTTGGCAAAAGTCATAATTGAAAACAGTTTAAGACTTAGAAAAATTCTAAGTCTTTTCTAAAATAACGAATGGGTCAAAGGGACTTAGGAACGTGTTGGATTAAAGGGTTTAGCGTTATTTTATGTTCTAAACTTTGTGTAACATGTTTGTTAATATGTTAAATAAATAGAATGTCAAATAAAATGAGAGTGTCATGTTTCTAGTTTTTAAAATAACGAGGCCAAGTAAACGACCCAAGTCAATTTTGAAACAGTCTTATAAACTCAAAATATTTCTAAGTGTTTTACTTTTAATACGTATGGGTCAAGTGGTCACAAAACGTGTCGAATGCATCGAGTATAAGTTACTTTTAGTGTGCAAACTCTATGTACCTCGTTTGTTAACATATAGAATATTTAGAATGACAAATAAAATGTATATGTCGCGTTTTTATATAACGAATTAAATAAGCAAAGTAAATGTGCTAAAAACAAAAGTAACGAAATGAAAATAAGTAAACTATTGTCGAGTGACTTACTTCACCTTAAAAGGTGGGGTAAAATGGTAAGTGTGGTTCGATTTGGTACTAAGGACGAATGTAGAATGGTTCACGGCTTCCCAAAGGTTCAAGACGAGCTAACTAGGTTCTCCTTGGATCACTTCTACACCTCGTATACTTCACCAACTTCCTGTCCCAATTCGACTTGAAATCTTTACGTAAAGAGCTATCTTTGGTACGTTTGTGTGTGTTATCAACATGAATTGCATGGGAACGTTTATATAGTGAGTTTGAAAGGTGAGGATAGGTACAAAGTTCACAAGAGTTTGTGTGTTGGCTCGTTTCTATTGTGTGGCACCTTTCTCATGTCCAATCGTAAGTAAACAAACAAGGAATGTGTAAGGAAGATCTCTATTCATTCCTAACAATGCTACTGTGTACATAGTGTTAGTTTAGTGGCCATTGGGCATGTTGGGTGGTGGCTAGAGTGTTTGTGACACGTTTTTGGAATTTTGGTCATATGGTTTGTGTAATTTACTTTGGCCAAATTTAAGATAGTAAACGAGTGAGACATTTTATAAACTTGGTCATTTCTGATTCCTTGCTTGGTGGTGATTCAATATACGTAAAAATATTGTAGTGTCTTGTGTCAAAAATAAAAGAAAACGGGTGCGTTTTGTGGCTTGGTCGCGACTAGTACAAAGAAGAAAAGAAAAGAAATACAAAGGGTGTGTTTGGGCTTTAAGCCCTTTGGGCTTGGTTTCGTTTGGGCCCAGCAGAAAAAGAAAAGAAAACAATATTAGGGAGTCCGTTTGGTTTATATTGGGTTTAGGCGGCCCAATGGGTCATGTAGGCCCATTTAGCAAGCTTCACGGGTCGGGTTACGGTCCAATAATATTAGTGAGCGATTTGTAGCGATTGATAACGCTAAAGTTGCATTGGTTTTCAGAAGCCTGTAATAGTGTTTGTTGATGGCATGTTATTTGGTGGTACTTTGTATATGCTTTTGCAACTACTCGTATAAAGGTATGTTTTGTAGCATATGCAGCAAATTTTAGGAAAAATGAGGAAAAGTGAAGAAAATGGAGCACATGCGATTACATGTGAAGATTCCCAAGTTCAAAGCTCCAATTTGTTTAAGGAAACTTCATGAGGAGAACCTAAGTTTGGTCATTTCGTAGAGTTCCGAAGTTCAGAGGTATAACCAAGTATGATAGTACATGAAGAAATAGCACAAACGAAGAATAAAGTCCAAACCATCGTGTTCACCAACCGAGGTCGGTGTGAGTGCAGGCCTGACCGGTTGGTGAGTAGATGTACCAGCCCAGGATCGGATGCACCCGGCAACCGAAGTTCGGCTGGAGAAACTGCAAAAGGGAAATTAAACTTCTTGTACACGAATCGCGCTTGGTTCTTCTTGTCTCAAAGTTTCGCTTAGGGCCTTCGTTCAGGTGTCTTGTTACCCAAGTTCTAGCATTTATGTTCTAATGGATTGCTAGGGAGTATTGGGACAAGCCAAAGGGATTGTCTTAAACACAATTGCACACAAGGTTCATAACACAATTGAAGGGAGACATTGTACTCTCATTAGTACTCTATTATTATCATCATCAGAGCTCTCAACAAGGCAAATTCGTATAGAAAGTATCGCATTGTAGGCATTGGGAGAACCCAAGGAAGGCAACATTTGGAGGCGAAAATCTCAAGGAACCATCCATCAAGTACTTAGTTATCAATACCTTGTCATTTGTGTATCAACTTTCCAAGCATTGTACAGACTATTAACCATGGATTTCTAATGGTTGAAATATTCTGAGTTTGGTTGGTACGCATATTTGCCTGGAGAGTAGGATACCTTTTTACGCTTGTTTTGGATGAGTGTTTATACTTTAGTGATGTCAGTGATTGTGTGATAAATGTTTTTTGAATTCAATTTCGCATTCAATCTAGAGACCAGGATTGTACTTAAGTCTTCATCGTGGCATTTGTTAAGTTAAGGTCTAACTACATTAGTACAGTAATTTTCAAGGGTCGAAAGATTTATATTTACTTCACTAGTTATAATCATGTGTGTCTATGACATTTGATTGTTTTTGAGGCCATAATTATTCTTAAGTCAACAAAGAAACGAGAAGTGATGATTGTAATACAGAAAGAGCTTTTATAACATCAAATCGGACTTGTTGTAAAACTCTAGTTGGTCATAATGCTCCACAATAACGAAAGGGCTGATGTTTATTGCAGCCATTGTACCTTTTGTGTCTATTGAAGATGGAGACCGCGTGTCAGGGCTCTGTACACTTGACCATTTCTTAAGAGTGATCTTGATTTATAATAAGAGTTTATTCTTGTGTTTAAGGGACACCTACCTTCATGAACGCTTGGAGAGATCTTGAATTGATTGGTTATATACTTAAAGCTTGCTTTTTATGAACTAAGATACTTGGCCAGGTTTAACTTGTAAAAAAATAGCATTACGGACACCCATCTAATTATCAAACCAACATGTTCTCAAGGAGTTATCAAAACATGTTGTCATAAAGTAGAAAACTAGTCTAAACAAGTGAGTATTTAAGGTATTGAATTTGGCTTATTACTTTATTTGGCTTACGTTCTAGATAAGTACGCTTTAGACCTAATATGTTGATTCACTCACAAATCCCTGCGAACCGATCCCCGACTTACCATCAGTGATCTTGCATATATAGAGCAGTAGCACTTGCTCGTATGTGTTGGCTTTCTAGATTTCGGTAATTCACTTTCTTAAATTTAAAACATTGCACTAGCAAACTGGCACGATCCAAGTTGTTTGGCGCCGCTGCCGGGGAATTCTTTGTGTGTGTTTCTTTTTTAGTTTTGACAAGTTCTTCACTTTATGTTCGTTTTAAAAGAAAATAAAAAAAAGAAGTTCACAATTCATGACCAACCGATTCGGTTTCTATTCCAAACCGATCGGTTCCGTTGCCAACCGAATCGGTTGCCTTTTCCTGTTTTATAATTTTATTTTGGTAGTGTTCTTTTTTTAGGGACTTGGCCTATATCTTTTGGGTATTGTATGAGCACTCGTTCTACTCTGACTAAAAAGCTTAAGCGGTGGCCCCCGTGGTCACCTTTTCTATCCCGAAATTTTGGTTATAAGCATATGATATCTTCATCTATATACCTTATTGGGGCGTTGAGAATCTTTGCCGAAGACAGCATCCCATTTCAAGATCTTTTGTGAACCGATACCAATACCAATACCCATGGTGACGATCAGGCCGCCATGTGGGCCGAAGAATCGAACACGTAGCACCGCACCACTGGATCTGCTATGTTGCTGCAACCTTGGTGAAACTGGTTACCGTTAAGGTCACGCCATCTTTCCAATGATCAAAGACCGTCAGATTTGAATGCGCCGTTCGCGGGCCGACTCCGAGTAAACACATTGGCCGAATTCATGAATTTGGTGGCATGTTCCGTGTTATCGAGGAAATCCATGTCGATGCCCTATTAAGCTTAAACTCTTTCCGTTCATCACTGCTGGAGATGCCAAAGTGTGTGATAACGAATTAACCACAGGGAACGCTAGTCAATTACTTGGGAGGAGATGAGCAGCTTTTGTAAGCGATTCTTCCACCTGCCATGTTTGATAGATTAATGGGAGAGAATCCGTTGCTTTTCACCCAAACTCCACGGAATCTTTGTTGAAAGCTTGGCTTCGTATGAAAGATTGGTACTTCGAAGTTGTCATTGGTCATTAATTTAGGAAAAGGAACGATAATCCAAATCTTTCGTAGTCATGGTCTTGATGATTCATCGCAAGCAGATTCTGTGATGCCGGAGGAATTTTGCTCTTTCAACGGGAGAGACCTCGGGCTTCGCTGGGGCGGGGTGGATGCACCGCCCTCGGTGATTGACGCGGCGAGACCTCCGCCCGATCCACTCTGCCTCTCTCAGCACTCGCTCGAGTGTGGTCACCCAGCCAGCAGCTCTCCAAAACCAAACCTTTGCGAAAAACCGTTCTGCTGTTCTCGCTCGACAGTTCAGGATCAATCGCAAACCTCATGGAGAACAAGTAGAAGCTTATGACTTCTAAAATAGACCTCGCAATCACCCGAAGTGCGCCGCGGTGGTTTATATACGCGCCGACAATGACAGAGCACGCAGAATGCGCGCGACTGCGTACTCGCGTCGTAGAGTGAGGTTGGTGCGAGAAGACCCTCGAGGGAGTCGCGGCTGCCAGGGGCCCGTGGCGAATGAGGCCCCCGCACGGCAGCCTTGGGGCCGCGCGGCGCGGCGGCCGCGAAACTGGTGACCGCAGACTGTGAGCACGAAGGAAGCCGAGTGTTGGCGCCGCTCGAGCCGGTGAGAGATGTGGCGCGAGCCGCACCGGCTCCTCCCGCGTCGGTACTCCCCTCACCTCACCCCGCGCACGCAGGAGTGGGGTATATATTTTTTGGATTGGCAGAGGATCGCACACAAAGGGACTAACAACCGTGATTTCTCAAACCTCGAGTTAGAAACCAAAACCGAACCAAGAGTTCTGAGTAAAAGAGGAAGAATCTGGACCTTTCGAGAAAATGAGTGCGGGAGGATCTTCGTAATCACCGAAATGAGCCACAACCGAGTTTGTGAAAACTTTCAATGGTTGGTACCATGCTCGAAACAAAAGGTGAAACGAAGGTCAGAAAAATCAATCAGCTTGCTATCCAGGGATCTTGAGAAAACAAAAAATTTGTGAAAGACCCTTATCGAGATTCAGGTTTTTCTTCATCGATCCTGGTGACTCCTACCCAACGTAATACCCAATTCTACAACCGCGTAAACCGTCTGGATCTAACGATTAACGAAACTATCGGTCCAGCCACAAACCAACGAAACTGGGAGCATATGAAGCAATGCTGCTGTCACTCGAAGTCGTCTGCTCATATGTCCACCCAAGGCAGAGACTGGTTCCTAAGCACTAATCCTTGTCATTTCAGATGAGGAAGAGGAAGAAGCTGAGGAAGAAGCAGGCTAAGAGACACCAAACACCAACACCGCAACAGCTGATTCAAGAAAGTAACGTACACCAATTAAACCGGGTTACACCACCAAACGAGATACCGGTGTTAGCGCTCACACAAGATGCACGTAAGAGGGAATATGTGAGTAGGAGGTAGAGTTAGATAATAGCGTGTACATAATATAACGAAGTTCGTATGTGTGAGTTGATCAAAGAACGTTTTCGAAGGAACATCTGGAGAAACACCTCTTGCATCTTTGTACATTGCTGAAGGAACCTGTTTTGTGTCAAAGTATCATGCTAGTTGAATAGAGTTCTATGCTTAGAACTAGGTGAAATTTCTTGTCTTTAGACACTGTTTTTGAGTCATTCGATTTTCATTGGTGAAAATGCTGCTTGCCTAATCATTTCAGAAACAACATTCGGAAGATCTCGGGAGGATTCACCAGAGAATTGTATTGTTCTTCACATAAAACCTCGCCATTTGTAGTGCTATGGGACTAATTGAAGATGATTACGATGGGATCTGTTTTACGTGGGCTCTCTCATACTGTTTTTTATGTAAGATGTCGTTCGCATTTTTGTGTTCGCCAATATTTTCTGTGTATTGTTACTTTCTAAATTGTGTTGTCTTCAGACTCTTGATACGATATGGAAAATTGCAGCCGAAATGCTAAGGGATGAGGCCTATAAGATTAGCCAACCCATTACATACCACGGTTGTATATTCCTGCTTTGGGGGTTGCTGTGTATTATGCGTCTGTTCAGAAGATAGTTGTCTGGTTTCCAGAAATTCGCTTATTTTCTTTGCGACTTGTCTTATTTGATTCACTCACAAATCCCTGTGAACAATCCCGACTTACCATCATATCTTGCTATAACGGACGAGTACACTTGCTCGTATGTGTTGTTTCTAGATTTGGTAATTCACTTTTATAAATTTAAAACTTGCACTAGCAAAAACGCACATCAAGTTTTTGGCGCCGCTGCCGGGGATTTTGATTGTGTTTTCTTTTTAGTTTTTACAAGTACTTCACTTTTCATGTTCGTTTTCTAAAAAAAAAAAAAAAAGTTCACAGAATCATCCAACCGATCGGTTTCTCATTCAACCGAATCGGTTACAAGTTTTTTATTTTTTACGAGAGTTCAACCGAATCGGTTCGTTGCCAACCAAATCGGTTGCCTTTTCTGTTTTAGTAATTTTTATTTTTCGTAGTTCTTTTGTTTAGGTACTTGCCTATATTCTTTTGGTAGTTGTATGAGCACTCGTTCTACTACTAAAAAGCTTAAGTCACCTTTGTCTAATCCCGAAAGTTTGTTTTGTAAGAAGAGATCTTCATCTATTCTTAATTGGTTTGATAATCTTTCCGAAGAACATCCCATTTCAAATCTTTTTGAACCGATACCAATACCCATACCCATGGCTGACGATCAACCCATGTGGGCCGAAAATCGAACCGTAGCACCCACTCCTGGATCTGCTATTGTTGTTACCAACCTTGGTGAAAATTTTACCGTTAAAGGTCACCATCTTTCCATGATCAAAGACCGTCAATTTGATGGCCGTTCGCGGGCCGATCCGCATAAACACATTGCCGAATTCATTAAAATTTGTGGCATGTTCCGTTATGGAGAAACCAATGTCGATGCTATTAAGCTTAAACTCTTTCCATCATCACTTGCTGGAGATGCCAAAGTG
>LBNU01037089.1:156919-184951 GCA_014162995.1 Artemisia annua | reverse complement strand
GTTGCTGGACAATCGTAATATGAGTGTGGACCTCCACACGTTTCACAACTCTGATTAATAGCATTGATTTGACGACTGTTGTTAAAATTTGGATTAGTTTGCAAAAGATTGACAACCGTATCAAATTTTTTGTTAAGAGCGGCGATCTCAGGATTAGAAGACGTGGTGGATCTTATCGACTCTCTTTCAGCAGTTGAATCCCAATAGTTGTGATGAGCAGTCATATTTTCAATGAGATCCCAACATTCTTCCAGCCGTCTTTTCATGAACGTTCCTCCAGCAGCTGCATTAATCGTGTCACGATGTCGTAAAGTCAGCCCATTATAAAACGTATCAATGATTGTGACAAGTAACATGTTTTGATTCGGACATCGATCAATAGCAAGCTTATATCGTTCCCAAGCTTCGAACAAGTTTTCATCGGTACGTTGACGGAAATTGCATATGTCATTCCTTAGCTTGGTCACCATCGACGGTGGAAAGTATTTGGCTAAGAATCTTGAAACCATTTCATCGAAAGTGTGAATCGAATTCTTTGGGAGTCGGTCAAACCAATTGGTAGCATGGAGAGTTAATGAATATGGGAAAAGGTAGAGGCGAAGAGAATCATCGGTTACACCATTTTGTTTCATACTTTGAGTGACGGTTATGAATTTATCAAGATGTTTGTTTGCGTCCTCATCGGGTAAACCGTGAAATTGGCAGAAGTTTTGGACTTGTTGGATCATATGGTGTTTGAGTCCAAAATCTGTTGTGTCAATTCCCAAAGGTGCAATCGGGCTACCTCGTCCATACATGGTCGGTGTACACAACTCTTCCATCGTTCGAAGATCTGGAGGAGGTTGAGGTCCCACCGGAGGGTTCTCGTTTTGTTGGTCGGCCATCTCGGTGATGGGATTTTGAGGATCACGTAACTCGGGTACGGTCCTTTGTTTCCGTCTACGACGATTGCGGTTAGTAAGCACTGAAGAAGAAGAAGACTCGTTCAAGTTAGACTTAGAACGAGTGATCATACAAATCAAAACACAACAAAGTGAAAAAGAAAGTTGAAATGAAAATCTTTTTGGTTTTTATGTTTTATAAAAGAAAAGAGAAAACATTTTTGGTTTTTTATAGGTTTTATATTTTTTTGTTGTTTTTATGTTTTTGAGAAAACGTTAACTTCTAAAAGAAGGTTCTTCAAATCACAAGTCTCGAACGATCAAACGACTTAATCTTATCAACCGCTCCCCGGCAGCGGCACCAAAAATTTGGTCTTTTTTCAAGCGGTGAAGCTTATAAACTCGAGTCGTTGTCCCAACGAGGGTTGAATTGATCTCGTCACTCAAAATCGTGAGTTATGTGAAGTGAATGGGTTTAAAAGATTTGATTTTTTTTTTGTTTACACTACGAGAAAACTTTTAAAACTTAATGCAAATAAGAACGTGTTTAAAAGAAATAGAATTAATAACAAAGAAAAACATTAAACTAGATGAAACTAAGATAATTAAAAAGAAAGAAAAGTTTAAGAAAGAAAAGTAAACTAAGAACGTAAAATGTTTTTGGATCCACTATTTTCAGGAATTCCTTGATGTGTTGGATTGGATCTTCGGCTTTCAATCCGTGAAACTTGCATACATTTTGGACAAGCCAAACATCGGTTGCACGCAAGACCTCATCTGTGTGTTCATTTGGAAAAACAATAGCATTGGAAAAACCACGAGGGGTAGGGGATGAATAATCTTTGAGGCACTTGGGAAGGGGATTTTCCAGAATTTCCTCATTTGCACGAGATTGAGGGCTAGAGGGTGTGGTGTGGGGATTGGATTCTTCCTCAGAAAGGGCTTCATCAAAATTGAGGGCGATACCAATTGGTTCAGACATTGAAAAGCGTTGTCTCAACCTATGCATTTCCCTTTCAGGTTCTCCGTAAGGTTGGATGAGGTTTCCTAATGAACTACGACTCCTAGTGACTCTATAGTTGGAAAAATCTCCGTTTACCATGTTGGCCAAGGAAGATTAAAGCGGAGGAATTGGGAAAAAGATAGACTAAAGAAAAACCTAGAAAAGTAAAATAAAAATCTCACTAGAAAGGAATCTAGTGGGTAGACCTAATAAAATAAAAATTCAACCTAAACAATAACTATTCCCCGGCAGCGGCGCCAAAAACTTGATACGCGGGATTGCGACCACGCAACAGGTTTTACCTCTCAAGGGATCTTGAGAAGCTTGCAATCCCACCAGGCAGTGTACCTGACCGATGTAGTATAGTGTAGTGGTAAGTACGGGGGATTGATCGTTCTCTCACAAGGAATAGTGTTCGTTAGGTATGAAGAACTACTCTAATACGTCTAAGGATGAGGGATGATTATTTTTGTATTTTTATATTTTTTTGAAAGCAAGTAAAATCTCGGGTTTGAAGGAGTGGTCGGAATTAGTTGCTAGTCAACTAACCCAAAAGCTACTATTGCAATTAAAATAAAATAACAAGAAAATAAAAGGTTGTGAAACTTATATGGAGACAAGTGTGTTTACTTAGATTTTCTTACTCCCTAACTATCTTTTACCGGTTAATTAGTGTGTATTAATTGCGTGGATGACGGGTGTATTCCTTAATACCATTCGTGGGGTGGCGTACGTACTTCCCCAACTCTATAAGCTCCTACTTCACTCCTATGTCGAGCCTGCTAGAAGCTCCTAACATGGGATCATTAGAATTCGCTCATGCATTAAATACAACCATAAAAACCTAGTACGCATTGGTTCATGTTTCTTAAGACGTTCAAGCAAGTTACCGTATAGGAGGTTAGCCAGTTTTCTTAAGCCTAACATCGATAAACAATCATCCAATACAAGTAATAACACACCAATAACCAATAATCAATAGTTAGGTTTCATTAGATATAAGTAAACACAAAATAAATCTAGCCTAGCATGTTAATTGAAAGACAAGCATAAGATATAATTAACCAACACATAGACATATTGATTAATTTGAATGGAGACTTATATTTAATTGAACATGGAAGAATAAAGGGTGAAAAACCCTTGAAAAAGCTGTTAAAGTCGTCTAGGGTTTGTTCCCAAAAAGTTGCACACTAATGAATGAAAAATAGAAAAGTATATATAGAAAATACACTCTGACGGCGTCAGCTTATACGCTCTGACGCCGTTAGCTCGATGCCATTAGGGTTCTCAGATGGCCTAGATCTATTTCTGACGCCGTCACTTGTAAACTTGCTCTGGGCCGTCGCTCTTTAACATTACACCTGAGGGCCTAGGATTATTAACACCTGACGCCGTCAGGTGTAAACATCACATTTATTGCTTAGGGCGTCACGTATAGTCTGAATCCACTCCTTTGTCTTGGTTGGCTGACGGCGTCACCTTGTGACTCTGACGCCGTCAGGAAGGATTTCCAGCATTCTTTTGAGACTTTGTCGTTTTCTTCACTTTATGCTCCAAAAACGTCCAAAATGATGTGTTTTCCAGAATTCTTCTCAAAAGTACCTAAAATGACAAAAGGAACGATTTAGGGCAATATTTGATCATATTAACACGAATTAGGGCTTAAATGACCCCCTAAAACGGGTACACTTTTCTCCTCATCAAGAGGTTAATACACAAGTAACTTCCATGGGTAGCGTTAGCATCTAACTTGTATATAAGCCGTGATCTTGTTTTTACGCTTAGTTTGGGGGCTTGTGAAAAATCAGGGACGACGAATTTTATCCGTATGGTCACTTCTCCATGAGTCGTGTTCTTACTCTATGACCCTAAACGTTATTGCAAAATGATGAAAGTCGACATACCGTCACAAATAGAAAAATACAAAATAGTAGTGTAGAGTTAGCATATGGAATAAAATGGATAAACGGGGCATTTTCGGGAATAAATGATTTCGTAATCTCTTTTGAAACATTTTGCTACTTTCCATAGTTAGTAAAAATGGATATGAAATTATTTATCTCAAAAGCGTGAATTGATCAATGTTTTTCGACCCATCTTTATTTAGCCCTAAAATCTGATATATATATTAACCAAAATTAACCATTTAATGTACATTTAATGAATTTCACAAATCTTGAAAACCTAATACATATTTAACGAGAATGGGTAAATGTTTAAGGGCTGTGTTTATGATTTTATGTAACTTACTTGTGTCGTTATTATTGTGTTTGCATGCACGTATGTACGATCAGATCTAAAAAGGATTAGACATAGGTGATTACTATATCATCGAAAATGAACTAGCCATCGAAACATATTTAATATATCATGTTTTATATCAGCAAAACAAACTATCAAGGTTTGGATGGCCATTAGTAAAGTCGGATAATAACATGAGCATTTATGTTAATTGTCCAAAAATATTAAAGATTCAAGCATATTAGGAACTTCGGGACTAAGCACGAGCTTCCACGTACACTATTCAATACTGACGTACAATGCTATACATAAAAATTAAAATGGCACTTCAAATTTTGAACAAAAACGAGAAAAAATAAAAGAGAATGCTTCATACGTCATAGCCACACTTGCAAGGATTCAACTGCTGGTCTGTCAAATCCAGCTCTTTCACACAAAGTGGGCAAGTCCTATCTCCTTCATCGCTCATGGTTACCTAAAACAATGAACACTAACATAAGTACATGTCTCTTCATGTAGAGAGATATATGTATACATACATATTGTTGCATAGACGCATATATGCATACATATGTAAGTGTTTCTTAATATTAATACATGTTTCTTTTGCTAATGCCTACTCTTTTTAAGCACCAAACTTTTCTATCCTAACCAATTGTCAACTTCATATGCTGCTTCACATTCACATTAGCAGGTGGTCGGGTGTTTCAGTTTTCATACTTTTCTGCTAATTGCCTTATTTCACTTTATAAAAATGCAATATTTTTAGTGTTTTGCTCACTTTATTGGTTTACTAGCTTACTTTAAGACCAAATAACCACATTTAACTAACTATAATATCTTTGCAGAATTAAACACATACATATGGTATGATGGTGGATTAAGACCTCTCCCAAAGTCACCGATCATTTGGACCATTTTTTGAATTCCGTATTCTTTACACGATTAAATGAAAGAGCACTTGTGTAAAAGAACCGGGCATTTTGTTGAGAAACTTTATCTCGCTCATTTTTTGCACATTTTTATTCGGTGTGCTATGAACCTTACCCTTTTTTGAAACAAAAGTATCCATATGTTTTGTTCTATCACCACTTTTAAACAATTGTTCGTCCTCATCAATTGACAACCATCTTCGCTTTCTTACTTGTGGCCAACTCCATTTGTTCCACCACTTTCTATAACTTGACTTTAATATCCCCGGGAACCATTGGAAAAGCTGAAGCATCTTTACGTGATCTTGGTAAATGATGCTTAAACCTATAAATACCATTGGTGAACTCACTACTACAAAATTTACACTTCACCTTTCTTTGACCTAAGTCAATCACATGCTCCCAACCAATATCAATCCTTGCCCCAGGTGCATTCACCATTCTTGATTTTCTACTATTTGCAGACGAAGGCGTATAACTAGATGAAGTGCGGATGCAGAACTACTATTGATGGCAATAAGAAAAATAAGTTGAAACATGTAGAAATGAATATAACATGAAATGTATGCCTATTCAACTCTTTGGTAACTTTGTTGGTAGTCCATTCTAGTTTAATTTATCCATATTGTTGAAATTACATTGGTTAAGTGTATTCTTTTTTTTACTTTCCTTTTTGTAATTAAAGATAACAAAGGAAAGCTATTCATAATAGGAAAAGAAGGGAAAAAAACTCATTGTTCTGAAAGTTACTTTTGCTAAAACTTGATTTCAAGGATGCATAATGAAATCAATATGTCATAATTTCTTTGCTCTAGTAACGTGTGTCTGTGACTAATAAGTCTAACATGGACTAATAAGTCTAACATGAGATCTAGTATTATCATACAAAATTTAAAATGCTTGTGACATTGTCATAAGTCATGAACACATGTATCTTTACCATTTAATTTTAATATGTTCTTAGTTCTTACTTCAAAATTTATAGGTATTAAATTAACTATCAAATGGCAAGTCTTAAATCTAACTAATAAAAAATGTATGCATAAAATATCAAGAACAAAAATCAATTACAAATTACCGGTTACAATACAAGATCTTTGAGTGATGAGATGAAAAGAAGATTAGAAGACTTCAATAGTTAATTCTTAGAATCTTGATTTGGGGGAAAATGAGACGTCATCAGTACTTGTTAGAAATGAAGCTGAGCGATATTTACGTGAATTGGAGTAGACAACTAGTATGCGTATAACGCAGGGACTACTAATGTAATATTGTAATAGCTGTCTTATGTTTGCCCTATATAAACCCCTCAAGAGTTCACTTGAGGGGTGTGGGTGTGTAAGCTTATCTTTCATAATAAAAATATCTTTTTTTCACCTCACCTTCTCTCTACTTTCTCTCTCTCTAGAATAATGATGTATTTTGATCAACCTCGACCTCCGTAAGGTGTTTTTTGGTTATAACAAGTGGCATCAGACCTAACCAGGGGCGAATCATGGTGTTTTGTGGTGAAAAAATGTGTTTTTTTGGTGTTTTTTCTCGGAAAAAGTACGTGTTTTTCGAGTAAGGTAGCGAGTAAGAGGGTGTTTTTCGAGTAAGACAGCGAGTAAGGTGGTACCTTTCGAGTAAGGTATCGAGTAAGGCTCTGAGTAAGTAAGTTTCAAGTAAGCTTTCGATTAAGGTATCGAGTAAGGCTCCGATTAAGCAAATTTCGAGTAAGCTTTCGAGTAAGGCATAATTTCTGGCGAGTAAGCCTTTTAGCGAGTAAGCTAAGTTTCCTTATAGTTTATCTAGTAAGGAATTGTTGTTGCTTTCTACTAAGGGAACTATACTTTGTTGATTTTAACTTTCCGAGTAAGCCTTTCAAGTAAGCCTTTCAAGTAAGGACTTTCAAGTAAGCCTTTCAAGTAAGGACTTTAAAGTAAGCCTTTCAAGTAAGCCTTTCAAGTAAGGACTTTCAAGTAAGGACTTTAAAGTAAGCTTGTCAAGTAAGTTCTTAAAGTAAGCCTCCAAGTAAGGACATTTTCTTCAAGTAAGGAAATCTTTCAAAGAGTAAGAAAAGTTCACCTTCACACCAAAAACACATATGATATTATTGGTCTACACTTAATAGAAGATGATTCGTTTCATCGTTTCATAAACTTAATACCAATATATCTNGGACTACTAATGTAATATTGTAATAGTTGTCTTATGTTTGCCCTATATAAACCCCTCAAGAGTTCACTTGAGGGGTGTGGGTGCGTAAGCTTATCTTTCATAATAAAAATATCTTTGTTTCACCTCACCTTCTCTCTACTTTCTCTCTCTCTAGAATAATGATGTATTTTGATCAACCTCGACCTCCGTAAGGTGTTTTTTGGTTATAACAAGTGGCATCAGAGCTAACCAGGGGCGAATCATGGTGTTTTGTGGTGAAAAAATGTGTTTTTTTGGTGTTTTTTCTCGGAAAAAGTACGTGTTTTTCGAGTAAGGTAGCGAGTAAGAGGGTGTTTTTCGAGTAAGACAGCGAGTAAGGTGGTACCTTTCGAGTAAGGTATCGAGTAAGGCTCTGAGTAAGTAAGTTTCAAGTAAGCTTTCGAGTAAGGTATCGAGTAAGGCTCCGATTAAGCAAGTTTCGAGTAAGCTTTCGAGTAAGGCATAATTTCTGGCGAGTAAGCCTTTTAGCGAGTAAGCTAAGTTTCCTTATAGTTTATCTAGTAAGGAATTGTTGTTGCTTTCTACTAAGGGGAACTATACTTCGTTGATTTTAACTTTCCGAGTAAGCCTTTCAAGTAAGGACTTTCAAGTAAGCCTTTCAAGTAAGGACTTTTCAAGTAAGCCTTTCAAGTAAGGACTTTAAAGTAAGCCTTTCAAGTAAGGACTTTCAAGTAAGGACTTTAAAGTAAGCTTGTCAAGTAAGTTCTTAAAGTAAGCCTCCAAGTAAGGACATTTTCTTCAAGTAAGGAAATCTTTCAAAGAGTAAGAAAAGTTCACCTTCACACCAAAAACACATATGATATTATTGGTCTACACTTAATAGAAGATGATTCGTTTCATCGTTTCATAAACTTAATACCAATATATCTCACTTTAAAACAAACCACGTATAGCTTAAAAGACCCTGATCAAGATTCACCAAAGATCAATGGCTAAATTTTGAAAGTTATCAAAAGGTGATTACAGGGATAATTTGTTTATTACTTATTTTAGCTTGAAGTGACATTTCACGGGTTCGTGCACTTAGTATCTCAAAGTCTAGGGGTTGGTTGGTTGCAAGACTTGTAGAGATCCTTGTTTGTACTATTGTTCTACTTTTCTTTGGGCTTAAGCAAAAAATGGGCTAAAAGCTTAAAAGATTAGAAAAAAATAAAATGGATTTGAGCCTAGATAAAATCGGATCGACTAGCGATCTTACGATTTTATGTTCGATTCCACGATCTTACTTACGATCCTACCTCACATACGACCCTATGACGATCCTACACGATTTTAGCTAGTGAGCACGTAAGATCGTGCTATCTTACAAGTTTACTCGCGATCTTGACAACCTTTTTTTTAGTACTCACTTATTTATTTTTTTCTGTTTTCTAGTTAGAGCCTATTTGCTAGGGTGTTTTTAAAACTTTTATGGAGCTCTTTTTACTTCCAAAATAAAGCTCCAACTAAAAAAAGTAGTGTTCTGTGACACTAGCTACAAGCTTTAAGCTTTAACACAAAGCTTTAAAATGAAACGTTCCTCAATGCATCGTCCTAAGTTTCCTTGGAGTTGTAAACACCTTAATTTAGTTATATACCCTCTAATCATTTATAAAAACAACCATATATGCTATTTCGTGTTCATATTCCAATTTGCTTATATATTTATTGATATGACTTAAATGCTCCATCTAATAAATAAATTGTATGCAATTACCCTTTTATACAACACCGAAGTAAATGACCATGTTTGGCCTTACAAAAACGATGACGTTTAAGGCTTAGGTATTTAGAATTAGAAGTTTTTTTAGGGGTTTTGTTCGGAATGATGAGCAAAACAGCCGATCATGCCTGACATATCATAATAGTTAGCCAAAATTGTAGTTAGAGGTGTTAGGGTTTCTGTTCACTGTTAATTCTTATGCTAGGTTGTTGCATGTTGTAATTTTCTAGGCTTTTGTAGATCTAAGATGGATGCAGTTGTTACATGTTATAGTTTTGCATTTTTTGATTGGTTTAATTATGCTTTTATATAATAGGAGACAAAGCGAAATTTATTGGTTATCCGATGAGTTGTAATTTAGGCATGGCAAAAACCGGATGGCAGAAATTGTATAACAACCCACAAAATCTCATCACTATCATTCCCACTACAAATACCTATATCAGGTATTTCACAGGTAAAATTTTTGCTTTATATGTGCATTCACTACTTGCATGACTCTCTAGACCTGCTCACGTATCTACACAAGCCAAATATCTCTACCCACATATCCTATAAACTCCTGGTATGTCAAGCATAAGATGACAACACTACCACAATAAGTAATCTATCAATCTAACACACTAAACTCATCACAAAACCCTAATAAACCCTAATCAAGCCCTAATTAGGCCCATGTGTTTACAAAACCCTATTTGCTTATCTAAACTAGTTTGGAAGTGTTCAAGGCTTATGTATAAGTTAACTTAGGAACAATAGGATATCTTAGCACCCTTAGACTCTAGTACAACCTCTTAGAGCTTAGGTACAAGTCTTTTAAGCACAAAACCATAACTAGGTCATAACTTCCTGGAAACTAGGTTAAACTTTCCCAAATCTTTACCATAAGCTACCACCACTTAGTATAAGCTTCTTAGGACTTAATCCTAGCCACTACACACTCATAAGGACCCTAATCTAGGCACTAAACCCTAAGCTAGACCCTAATCTCTCACTAAGCAAAACTAGGTTTAAACTAAACTTAACTTAACCTAAAACCTACCCTAAGCTAGCAACCACCCTAGCACCACCCCTAGTAGCTTACAAACTGCTTATTCATCACCTTGTCACTACCTACCACACAACCACACACCTCCATCACCACCTTTGACCATAAACACCACACGACACCCTTTACCACCACAAGCCCCCTAGCTAGTTCCATAGCTCTTCCTACTTAGCTAGTAGCTCCTCCTAGTCATTCTCCCTCCCTCTTACACCTCCCCTCCATGTTACTTTGCCAACACACCAAGAAAACTTAGCCATGAGGGCTAACGAGCACTATATATATCTTGTTACCCTCATTCCTTCCAAACCATCCCTTCACTCTTCTATACCTCACACACTCTAGTTCTAGCAGTAGTACACAATCCCTAGGAAGCCTAGGAGTTGAGAGAATTAGACTAGAAACCCTTGTCGAAGTAAAATCTTGTCGAGAAAACCCTAAACCCTCGCTAGCACCACTTTAGGTCATGTAAGCCTTTATACTCGTTCTCATTACTTTAGTACTGACCTAGGATAAATATTAGATGCCTTAGATCATATTAGAACCCTTGCCTAAGCCTTGATCACTAGAACTAGCTCGTTTTCTTTTTAAAACCCTAATATGAGTCGAATTGCTATTTTTATGCTATAAACCCTTATCTAAGCTATAAGCTAGTTTAGAACTTATTTAAGCTAATATTAGTTAACCATAAGCTAAGGACCTTTTGTTTTATAAAATATAGTTTGCATGGAATTAGGACTAGTTTGAACGTTTTTCCATGCTAGGGATAGGGGTATATATTAGTAACTTTCTGAAAATATTAAGTCTAGGGACTATTTTTGACATTTCTTAGAAGTTATAAGTATAAGGACCCTTTTTGCAAAGTTATATAACCTTAGGATAAAAAGTAAAATAGTTATAAACTTATAAGGACTAGTTTTGCAAAAGTTATAAAGTTAAGGGTATAAATGGTAAATTCTGAAAACTTATAAGTCCAAGGGTTATTTCTGTCATTTTCCTAAAATATATAAGCATAAGGATTAATTGTGTCAAATTTAGATAGTTAATAATATAAGTATATAAGTTTAGGGTAGATTTTGTAAATATATAAACTATAAGGGTATAAAGTGAAAGTATTTTCGTATAAAACCTAAAAACTATCTTTTACTTAACAACATAACACAATAGTAGGGAGCTTCATGTGAGGGGTTTCATTTGGGTATTCGTTTTGACGAGTTTGCTGGGTTTACGATTTAAAGTGCCCTGGCTCCTCAAACGTTTACTACATGACCTCTGGTTTATGATGGCCCGAACGGTGTTTTGTTATATCTATAACCTAAATACTTAACAACATGACACAATACTAGGGAGCTTCATGTGAGGATTATATACTTCTGAATTATGATGGCCCGAACGGTATTATGTTTAATAAGATAATGCAATACTAGGGAGCTTCATGTGAGGAGTATGTAATTCTGGATTATGATGGCCCGAACGGTGTTATGTTATATCTATAAATAAGAAACCCTAAGAATGATTACTTCAGAAACTTAAACAAAACAAATAGAGCTTGACATACACCCACACCTATAACAAACTCCAGGATACGTGAGTAAGGCAGTCTAGTCTCCGAGTCACTTTTTACATCAATCAGATTTCCCTAAGCCCAGGTGAGTTTTCATAGCCTCACACTTTCTAAATGCTTTACAAACCCTGTGAGGGGGATACATGCTTACTACTTGTTTTAAATCGAATACAAGTCTTTTTCTTTGGTTGTTGCACGAGTAAACTACTTGCCATCACTACATAACTAAATTCATGAATCTAATCACTTGTGGGGGTACCCAAGTGAACGCGAATATAATTGATAGATCTATTGGAGTTTGACAACTCCCGTTGGTACTACCTCTCACTGGAGGGTATCAATAAGTATTATATTTGAACCATCTAAAGGATTAACTTTGGCAAGTTATCCTTTCCCATCCATCATGGTAGGGTCTGCAGTGCCCCATGATCTGGACTGTTAACGTATGGTTCATGAGTTTAGTGCAACAACACACTCTTGATAATTGTACATGCATTACAATTATCACACACACTACACTTTCCATGAAGGGTGTAACAACTGAACCCTGTGGAACTTGTATTCACTATCACTTAAACCTATGACTCCCACTCAACACCTAGTGTTGACTTTTTAAGCATGTATCCTAGGTATATGGCTGCTACGGATCTATGGCATGGAGAGGCACTGAACTCGGAGGACTTTCAACCCTGTTATCATTCAAATACTATTACACACTTAGATTTAAGGGACCTCTTTTTAATGAAAACTCTGATATTTTAATGAATGATAACATAATTATAAAAACGTCTTTTCGAGTTGTTTTCTATTACTGTAACTGTGATTCCATGAAGTAATACCCCAACCCTAAATCCGCTGCGAACTGTGAAAATGGGGGTGTTACAAATTGCAATCGTGTTTTGTAGCCAATATGATATACTGATGCTTCTTGTCAGTTTACACAAATGTGATTTGGTAAACTATGCTGGGCAAATGATAACGTTTAAGGGCAGAACACGGTGTTTTTGGCTACCCAAAATGATACTGTATGAGGTTTGGCTTGGACCTTTTAAGAATGGAGTTAATTTGAATAATGCTTGCTTGGCTATGACGATTCATCCCGTGTGTCGTCATTTTGGCTCGGCAAAAAAATGGAATACATAAAATGCAAATTTAATTTTCAGCCAATATGATACCCGGGTGGGACTTATTTTTGCCGTGGCAAAAAACATTAATGCAACGGTTTTTTGCAGCCAGCATAATACATGAGCCAAAATACACAAAAGTTCAGAACACTGCTTTTTTTTTTTGGATTCTTTATAGCTATATGCGAGTTAATGTGAACTAAATAAAAGGGTTTGTGGTTAAAACAATGTTGTCTAAGGTTGATTTGTAATGTTTGAGATTACGCTTAAACATGTCTAAATTTATTATTTCTGGTGGTGCTTGGTGGATCTGATCTGGATAGTATTGGTTGGCTATGATGATTGGTTACCCATAAAATCGTAATTTTGGCGTGGTGAAAGACGAGTGCCATAAATTCCATCGTGTTTTGCAGGCAATACGATATCTGAACCCTGGCCTAGACAGTTATATAATTTAAGGCCTTAAACTTTTTCATTCGCTTTGCTATTGTAACTTTGCTGCATCGAGAGTAGTTGTATATAATGTATTTTATGAATATAAATATATGGCTGTCTAGGTTTTTGTTGGATATAATTGGTTGTTGATTTGAATTCTTAATTATTTTTGCTAATCCAGGAACTATAAGAATCGTAAAAGTAGAGTTAAGTTTTTCTACAAAAATTCCTAGGCAGGTGATTCTCAAAAAGTGTTAGGTTGCTTGTAACTTTCATATTTAGAAGATCAATTCAACACATAATCTCGCAAAATCATAGATACCTTATTGTTTTTTCCATATTTGGAATATATGCAACAATGACTATGCAACAACAAATTATAGTGCAGGAATCTAATCCTTAAAAAGTATTGAAGATCCTTGATATAATTTTAAGCTAATACACAACAAAGTTCAAGATTATAGGGGTATCATTACCCTTAATATTAGAACTATCATTAAAAACCTCATCCGACTTCCCATTTGTATTATCCGTAGGCTCTTCGGCCGACTGAACCATATTACCATCATTAGGAAAAATAGAAGTCGCAGAAGACTTATCTGCATTCGGATCAACATTAGATTGTGAAGTCGAAGCACCACCATTATTCGGCTTAGAAACCGGTCTATAATGATACTGAACCTTTGGTTTTTGCAATCGCAGTCCATCAACATGTCGATTATTAACCGTTTGCTTACCCTTACCTTTTTTTTCTATTAACCTCAATAAACCCATCCTCGTTAACGAACAGTTTCTCAACCGGTTTCACTCTCTTAGGACATCCCTCATCTTTGTGATCGAAAACTTTACATGTCTCATACCTTGGCGGCTTCCATTTATATTCAATATCAAGTTTATCTAACGAATGACCGGACCCATTAGGGTAACATCAATAAGTTTTTCTTTAAATTTTGAAACAAATCAAGTTTTCATGAAAGTACCAATAGAGTGTTGAGTGAAATTAATGTCTTAGTGAAGTATTTTTGTGATTTTAAAGTTTGAAGATGTTCATCTTTATATATAATAAATAAAAACTTTTTTGAATGCCACTACCCCCAATTCTGACGTCATAATCTAACGTCATAATGCCACGTTCTCAATTTGATAACCACTTTTTTGAATGCCCTTCTGTTTCTTTCTTGATACGGAGTCATTTCTTTATCCCATAATAAAACAAACTTTCAGTATTTCAAAAAACCAATTTCTTTCTCAATGACCTTATGTTTATCCATGTATATCATCAGTATTCACATTAAAATGTACAAACATCATTCTTCAGAAACTAAGGTAAATTATATATTTGTTTATACTCGAATCATATTGGCAGTTTTAATTATCACGATTACTATTAGGGGTTTTGTTGTTATGATACATGTTAACTGTGAATAAAAATTAATTTGTTGTTATTTTGCAGCTTAATGTTAATTTGTGTGATTATCCTATTTTAATTTGGGTGTTTATAAACCCTAATCAAATTGGGGGTTTTGAGTAGGACGCTTGATATTGCTGATTTTGTTTTGATCATTAATTTTAAATGAAATTAGGAATTCGTTTGTTCATAATTTACATCTGCAATATACTTTCTATGATTTTAATTTCGGATTTATCCTTTTCATAATTTTAGATAATGTTTCATTAAAAACTTTATTGGGTTCATTGTAAAACTTTATTTATTGCATGCTATTTTCTACATCGTATTGATTTGAATCATAGTATGTTAACCCAATTAGGAACACTCCAGATAACAATGAGATGGTTTAGAGGTGCCAATTTGTGACCAAATAAAAATTTGGTACATTTACCACCCCCCCCCCTTTTTTTGAAATGGGCATATATTGCCCATTTGAAAGTTAAATGGGCACAAACGGGCACACATTTTCTCTCAATTGGAAAACAGTACAATTGTTTTTAAAGAAAACTTACTAATAGATATAATATATTTAATTTTTAAAATATAAATGAGGTGTTACGTTTGAGGAATTTATTTCGTCGTTTTGGGTCTTTTCTAAAGCGATTCGTATAACATGCGCCCGTTTTTTGGGTAAAGGGTTTTTACCCTGGTAAATGATTTATTAAACAGAATAAGTTCAGGCGAAATGGCAAAGCACCAAATCGACTATACAAACATACGCACCCTTTGTGCTTCAAACCAAATCAAAAGAATGACATGCCACTCTAATGAAAGAAAAAAACTAGACGTTACAAAAGAAGAAATCATGACAAAACAAACTAACGCCTAGCCTAAACAAAAACCAAACGTTCTACATGATGAATAAGAGAACGAGGTAAGTCCCATTCGGCCATAACCTTATCCACACGACTTGACTTCTTAAAACGGAATGATAGAAGCTTTAAACAGACAGTAGCTAAAAGCAAGTCAACCACTTGCTCCTTTGATCTTTTCTTTTACTTAAAGAGATGAGAGTTCCTCTCTTGCCAAACATAATAAACTCAAGCAGCCAAAACAAGTCTTGCAACAACACTATTAATAGAACGTTTATTAGCAAAAGGAAGAATACCGTTTACTATCGAACATACATCCGAGACCAGATGTAGACTAGCCTTTGTCTTCACACTCGACCACACTTGAGAAGAGAACATACACTCGAAAAAAAGATGTTCATGAGAGTCTTGTTGTAGATCACACAATGGGCACAACAAAGCTAAGTTATTAGAACCATGTGTTGTGGAATAACCGTGATAATATCCCACCGACTAGGTAGAAAGTGTGAATCTTTCAACACTACAAGTATACCTCAAACTAGCTTATTGAAAATTAAACAATGCAAAAGAAACCCAAGAATGGAACACCAACAAATTTATATATTTCATATACTTAGAAACATACTACAAAAGAAAGGAAGAGAAGTACACTACAAGAACTACTTGTGTGTTATTTTGGTGTGCCTTGCTTCAAACGAATGAACTCTATTTATAGGCTCAAGGAAGTGATCAACTTGCTAGCAACTTGGCTTCAACTTGCCAATATTCTCAAGTTGCAAGATCTTCTAAATCTTGGATAAGATTCTATGGTGGAGCCCTCCATCAAATTGAGCCAACATTCAGCAAATCTCCACCTTGACGAAATTACCAATGTCTTTATTCTTCGAAAACAAACGTTGGCGAAGTCTTCAAACCGACCTTCAATTTTTCACAACATTGATCAAGTCCAGACAATAACTGAACTTGATCCCAGCTACTACTTTAGTCAGCATATCTGCGGGATTCTTAGAAGTATGAATCTTCTGAATTATAACTCCACCTTCTTCCAGTATCTCTCGTATGAAATGATACCGAACATCAATGTGCTTCGTCCTTGCGTGATAAACTTGATTCTTTGCTAAGTGAATTGCACTCTGACTGTCAGAATGCATCGTGACAAATTTCTGATTAATTCCATGTTCACCGAGCAACCCTTGAAGCCAAATTGCCTCCTTTACAGCCTCTGTAATAGCCATATACTCTGCTTTCGTAGTTGACAAAGCAGTAGTTGACTGTAAGGTAGACTTCCAACTAATTGGAGCTTTTGCTAGAGTAAAAACACAGCCTGTAGTAGATCTTCGCTTGTCTAAATCTCCAGCATAGTCAGAATCACAATATCCTGCTACCCACTGACTACTTCCATGTTCGAATACTAACCCTACATCGACCGTGTTATGGATATACCGTAATATCCATTTAACAGCTTGCCAATGTCCTTTACCAGGGTTATGCATATACCTGCTCACCATCCCAACAGCATGACTAATATCTGGTCGAGTACATATCATAGCATACATTAAGCTACCGGCAGAATTTGCATAAGGCACATTCTCCATGTATGCCCTCTCTGCATCATTTTTCGGTGACATAGCAGCACTGATCTTAAATTGAGAAGCGAGTGGAGTACTAACTCGTTTTGTTTGCTTATCAAACCTAAAACGCTTTAGAATCCTTCCCAGATATTGTTTCTGAGTCTAACAGATCTTTCTCAATTTTCTGTCTCTGACTATCTCCATGCTAAGAATCATCTTTGCTTCACCGAGATCCTTCGTCTCAAATTCGCTTTTCAATCTAGTCTTTAACTCTTCAATCTCGTTTAGACTTTGAGAAGCTATCAACATATCATCTACATATAGAAGAAGATATACGAAGGACCCATCTTGTAGCTTTTTCAAATAGACACAATGGTCGTATTTGCTTCTTGTGTACTTTGACTCCAACATAAACTTGTCAAATTGCTTGTACCACTATCTTGGGGATTGCTTCAATCCGTACAACGATTTATGAAGTTTGCATACTTCATGCTCTTTTCCAGCAACTTTGAATCCTTCTGGCTGAACCATATAGATTTCCTCTTCCAAGTCTCCATGTAGAAATGCAGTCTTCACATCCATCTGAACTAGTTCTAAATCCAACTGTGCTACCAAAGCCAACAAAATTCTAATAGAGGAATGCTTTACCACTGGAGAAAAAACTTCATTATAATCAATTCCCTCTTTTTGAGCGTAGCCTTTAGTTACCAATCTTGCTTTGTAGCGAACCTCATCCTGGCTAGGAAATCCTTCTTTCTTTGCATACACCCACTTGCATCCAATTGCCTTCTTCCCTTTTGGGAGGTTGGTCAACTCCCATGTTTGATTTTTTCGAAGAGACTGCATTTCTTCGCTCATAGCAATCCTCCACTTCTCATTCTCTGAGTCTCGAACCGCTTCAGAGTAAGTAGTAGGAACATCATCATCTGCAATTGAAGATGCACAAGCCACCATATCATTAAGGCGAGCAGGCCTTTTTGTGTTTCTTTTGGGCTTGCTGGTAGCAATTGATTCATGTTGTTGTTGTGGAGGTTCTTCGGTTTGAACCTCCTCTTCTTCATAATCTCCTTCTACCACAGGAGAATCATCAACTGTTTCTCTATCATCTGGTACAATTATTCTTTCAAACTCCACCTTTTTGGGAGTTCCATCTAACTGCTTAGCATTCACCTTCTTCAACATGGTAGATTCATTAAAGGTGACATCCCTGCTAAAGATCGTCTTCTTCGTCTCTGGACACCATAGAAGATAGCCTTTGATTCCAGAGGTGATCCCCATGAGCAATGCTTTCTTTGCTCTCGGATCCAACTTTGATTCCTTCACATGATAATATGCAGCGGAACTAAAAACATGTAAGGAATCATAATCTGTAGCAGGTTTTCCATACCATTTCTCAAATGGTGTTTTCCCATGAATAGCAGTAGATGGCAAACGATTAACAAGGTGACACGCATACGTCACAGCATTGGATAACATACAACGAACTTTCTCCAGCAAAGTTCTTTACCTAACCCAGCATTGGATAACATACAACGAACTTTCTCCAGCAAAGTTCGGTTCATGCGTTTTGCCACCCCGTTCTGTTGTGGTGTATGTCTGACAGTGAAGTGTCTGACAATGCCTTCGTCTTCACAAAATTTTGTGAACTGATCATTTTTATACTCTCCGCCGTTATCTGTTCGGAGATGTTTGATCTTTCTGCACGTCTGAGTTTCCATCATCTTTTTCCACTTGATGAACATTCCTAGCACTTCATCCTTTGTCTTCAACGTGTACACCCAAAATCTTCAAGAAAAGTCATCAACAAAGGTCACATAGTAGTGTCTCCCTCCTAAAGAACTTGTCTTTGAGGGACCCCATACGTTAGAGTGGACATAATCCAAGATACCTTGTGTCTTGTGGATAGCCGTCCCAAATTTCACCCTTGTTGTCTTCCCGTTGATGCAATGCTCACAGAGATCCAACTTAGAGGAAGTGACTCCTTTCAATAATCCTTGCTTTATGAGTAAATTCAAGGATTTCTCTCCTGCATGTCCTAAGCGCATATGCCATAGCTTCACAACTTCTGAATTTCTATCACCATAGGTAACAGCTGCTAGAGTTCCAACAACTGTTCTACCCTTATAGTGATACGTGATTCCTTCACATGATAATATGCAGCGGAACTAAAAACATTGAAGGAATCATAATCTGTAGCAGGTTTTCCATACCATTTCTCAAATGGTGTTTTCCCATGAATAGCAGTAGATGGCAAACGATTAACAAGGTGACACGCATACGTCACAGCTTCAGCCCAAAATTCTTTACCCAACCCAGCATTGGATAACATACAACGAACTTTCTCCAGCAAAGTTCGGTTCATGCGTTTTGACACCCCGTTCTGTTGTGGTGTATGTCTGACAGTGAAGTATCTGACAATGCCTTCGTCTTCACAAAATTTTGTGAACTGATCATTTTTATACTCTCCGCCGTTATCTGTTCGGAGATGTTTGATCTTTCTGCACGTCTGAGTTTCCATCATCTTTTTCCACTTGATGAACATTCCTAGCACTTCATCCTTTGTCTTCAACGTGTACACCCAAAATCTTCAAGAAAAGTCATCAACAAAGGTCACATAGTAGTGTCTCCCTCCTAAAGAACTTGTCTTTGAGGGACCCCATACGTTAGAGTGGACATAATCCAAGATACCTTGTGTCTTGTGGATAGTCGTCCCAAATTTCACCCTTGTTGTCTTCCCGTTGATGCAATGCTCACAGAGATCCAACTTAGAGGAACTGACTCCTTTCAATAATCCTTGCTTTATGAGTAAATTCAAGGATTTCTCTCCTGCATGTCCTAAGCGCATATGCCATAGCTTCACAACTTCTAAATTTCTATCACCATAGGTAACAGCTGCTAGAGTTCCAACAACTGTTCTACCCTTACAGTGATACGTGTTGTTTATTTTACGAATACCCTTCATTACTACAAGTACGCCAGAGATGATCTTTATAACTCCATCCTTGGCTCTTACTTCGAATCCTTTAGATTCTAAGGTACCGATGGAAATGAGATTCTTTTTCAAGTTTGGCGAATAATGAACACCTTTCAAGGTCACAATTGTTCCGTCTTCATTCTGCAATTGAACGGAACCAATCCCATGAGTAGTGAGGGGAGTTTCGTCTGCCGTATAAACAACTTCCTCATGTTCTTCAAAATTACTAAACCACTTTCGATGTGGTGTAATATGATGGCTACATGCGGAATCTAATAACCATACATCATAAGCATTCTTGGTTGACGATGTTGCAAGTGAGAGATCTGATTATTCATCATCACACTTGGTGACATTCGCCTCTGCTACAGCTTTCCCTTTGTAATGATTGTCCTTGGTTTTCAACTTTGGCCAATCTCTCTTCCAATGGCCTTTTCATTACAAAAAGTGTTAGGAATACGTTTTTCTTATAGAAGATTCGGTCGCCCCAAGTATCTTAAAGCATTGTGTAGCTCGTAGTATTTAATATATTAGTTAATACGTAGCTTAGTTTTAGTTAGTATTCGTGGTGTCGGGTCTGGTCTTTTACCCTCTGTTAGCCCGCTCCACAGCCTAGTAGAGGCATTCATCCGCTTGTAAGTATAAATACCTTCTCCCACCAAGGGAGAAGGTTGGACCTTCACATAGCTAATCTCTAATATATGTGTGTTTCTCTCTCTAAGGTTCCCAACCTCTCATCTTTCTCTCTCTAAGTTTATTTCTTTCTTCTCTTCTTCTTTAATTCGATCCATACCACATGAAACCATACATGTTATTATTTGGTATCCTACAATTGGTATCAAGTGCCTTGGTTACATTCTTGGGAGTGCGTGTGCTCGTTTTTGTTTAGATTGGTTCTTCTTGTGGTTCTTGGGTCGAATTGGTTCTTCTTGTGTTTTATCTTGGTTCAACTTAGTTTTTATAAAATTTCTCTCTTACTTCATTTGCTTTGTACACTTTTGCTAATACTAGTACGAAAGAAAAACTTTTGTCTTAACAAATAGTTGTTTGCAAATAGTTGTGGTTTTCATTAGATTTGGAAGTCTTAGTTTGCTCTTTATTTTCTACTATTTTTTTTCGTACTAGCGAGTACCATCTTTCTTATTAGCGATTAACTTTTTTTTCTTCTTAGTAGCGTTTAGTTTTATTTTCTTGTTTGTTTATTCTGGTTTGCGTGATGGTCCAGCAAATTGTTTGGTGTTTTGTCCATTTCGGGTAAAAGACAAAAAGGGAAGATAGTGACAGTTTTGGATTTTATACTGTTAGCGTTTATCTGTGTTTCACTTTAGTAGCGTTTAGTCCAGTTTAGAAGTAGCGGTTACTTCTTTTCTTTTTAGATTGAAGTAGCGGTTATCTTTGTAGTAGCGATTAACTCTTTTGTGCTTTGCCTAAACTAAACGCTGCCCAAATTTCATCTTGGTAGCGATTACCTCTGTTCTTAATAGAGATTAGTTGCTACAATTTGTTCTAACCTTTCTTCACAGCCAACAACTAATCCAAAATCCAGGTTACTCTCATTACTACAACTCGTTACTACAACATAACATCAACTGGGAACAACATCACGCCACAACAAATTAATTGAACTGAAACATACAAAGATCTCAGGACTTTCGTTTTATTTTCAGAAGAGAATTAAAGACCTTATAGATCTTAAGATAACGAAAGTACACACCATCACAGATCCGTGTTAGAAGATGAACTTCTTTTGAATATCCGAAAGCAATTAAGTAGGAACAAAACATTTAAGTTTCATTCTCACTTAGTTTCGATTTAACGATATACAAGAAAAAGAAAAGGAAAACAAGAAACGAAAAGGTAACACAGAAACAATAACTAATCATGATCTCAGTCCTTTTTCACTTTGTACCAATTTCTAAAGACTTTCGTGTTTGAACAACATAACATCATTGATCCTTTCTTTTGAAGTATACACTTCCTTGTCTTTCCGAAACATAAAGAAAGATTAGAAACAATCGTGTTTCCATCATTTCTTGTCATTCGGTAACACATGATCAGATAACAACAAGAATGAACCTACCTTGAATCTTTATTTGAAGTTGTTACCGAGTACTTCAACATGACTTCTCTGGTTGCTTGTTTAGATTAAAAGGGATAAGGAGTTGTGTGATATTGGTCTTGTGCTCGGATCTATTTACCAAAGGAGCGAAAGTTTTGAGTAGCTGCTATTTTGATAAAGAAGAAAAAGTGATTGCGTTTTTTTAAGTGATTAGGGTTTGATAAAAGAGTGTTTAGTGAGTGTTATATACCAAATATTTAGGGCAAGACTAGTGGACTTGGGCTGAGTTAGTGATAACGTCATTGGGCTGCAAGGATTACTTGTCTAACTTGGGTTGAAATTTTAAGGTGTATAACTGGGCTTAAGTCTCTGTACTAGGCCTATTGATTTTGGTAAACTTGCACTGAGAGCATTGCGTTCGTAATTTTAAGAATTCTTTTGCCGTCAAAGTTTTTTTTTGTATATTAGGTCGTGTGGACTAATATTGTTGACAGTGTGTTGGTATAATATTTTTGGTCACGACTTTTCAATTGAGCTTCGATATCCGTGAGTGATTATTATTTTGGGATTGAAGTATTTTCGGGTATACGTTTGGACAACAGTTTTGATTGAACTTTGCAAAATCAGAGTTTGTAAATTATATTGGGCTGTGATACTTTTGAGCTTATTGGATATAATTTCGGGGTTTATCCGGAATTCGATCATACAATCATCACGTTTATCAAACAATAATCTAATCATTTTACCAATCCAACAGTTACTCATAACACTTTCAGTCAATCATTGTTTCACGGTTTTGTCTTGATTTTGTAAAATCCCGCGAAAGATTCTATTTTTCGGTTTAAATCATAGACTTGTAAAATCCCGTGCACGTTCATAATCATGTCTACTAATTCAGATTCTGTCATCTCTGAGATACTCAAACTGTATGACGTGATCGATGAACATATGATTTCGAAGACTGTACAACAAATGAATGTGTTTGAGTCTGACAACACTGAAATGGACTCATCGTGCTCGAGTTCTCATGAGAAAGACTCTCTTCAGCCACTTAAATTGCTCGATAATGCAAATGATTGTTGCATAGAATGTTTTCGACAACTTCATTCACACCTCTCGGTACTTTTAAAGGGAACTGGATTCAAGATGGGATTCGAACGTGCATTTGAAACACTTTTTGGTCAAGATGTTCAAACTTTCACAGACACAATGATTCTTAACTTAGATCAACTTCAACAACAACTTGACCAAGGAGAATCTTCCGAAGTTGGATCCATGGCTGCCCTGTCTGTACTCAACAAACAACTCCAAGTGTTCAGCGATCGAAATTTACTATGGATTATGACTACGATAGTCAGATGACATTAAAGTGTTTTGTTGATCACACGGGAATAGAGGTTGACACGTTCAGAGATACACTACTCATTCTCATGGGTAATGTTAAGAAGTTCATTGAGGAAAGAGCACACCACCAACTTATGTATGATGACAAGGTAAAGGCATGTCGGGTGCAATCATGTAATGGTATTGGTGATTCGGGTAAAGCATCGGATGTTGGGTCAGTTGTCACGATATGCAAAGGATCAGAGACTGATAAGCTTGACGCTACCAGCAGTTCAGTGACACTTATTACGCATGACATGGATGCAGATTTCAAAGCAGTAAAAGAACAAGTGTCGTGTGCTGAGGTACCCCTAACTGAACATCATAATGTGCTTTCTGATGAACGACTGCATACTGATCAAGTTATGCCCACTTATGATACATACTTGTTGGAAAAGACCGATAGCAATACCATTTCTAATTCAACAAATATGAGTCATAAAGGGGGAGAAAGTGATCAAGATGCTGAACATGATGATGTGTCAAGTTCGTTGTTTACGGCTGAGTTGTTTAAATCAAATGATATGGTTGATAACGAAGTTTTTAATGAACTTTCAAATAGATTTTTACAACTTGAAAAACATTGTATTTCACTTGAAATCGCAATGCAACAAAAGGAAGAAAGTTTTCAAACAAATCAACCATGTAAAAATCCGAAACTTCCTGATTTTCGTGAGTTCTTTATGATTAATGAGTTGAAAGCTGAGCTAGAAGCAAAGAACTTGACTATCAACAACCTGAAAAAACGTATTGCTGTGTTGTGTGATGTGTGTAAAGAAGTTAAAGCTAAACATGAAAGTAATGCCATTGCAACTAGAAACACTGAATTGGAACTTAATGTGGCTGAATTACTTTTGGAAAATGAGTCTTTGAAAAAGCTTTGTAAAAACCTGAATGAGTCAATCAAAGAAACGAGAACTAAGTTGATAGAACAAACAACCTCTTTGACTGCCAAAAATGATGAATTCAAAGCTCAACTCTAGGAAAAGGGTTTCACAATAACAGCATTAAAGAACGAGCTAAGAAAAGCAACAGGGAATAGTGTGAACACTAAGTTTGCAAAACCATCAATCTTGGGGAAACCAGTTTTTCAATCAAATAGAAACCAATCGATTGTTAGACAACCAACTGCGTTTAGATCTGAACGACCAAAACTTTCAAAAACACGGTTTGCCTCCCAAGTTGATGCGGAACAAGTTTTGACAAAACCAGCCACTCCACATTATTCGTCCAGGATAATTGCTTCTAGTTCCGATAAGCCTCAACAAGTAGTTACTCCTACACCCAGCTCCTCTAGGATTAGTTCGAAAACAGTGTCGAAACCTAGCATTAAGGTTCAAAACACTTATGATATAAATGACTTGTACAAGAACTATGATCTAGAGAAGGCTAGGAAAAGGGCACTACTTCATAAGGATGGAATCTTATGTTCACAACCTTGTAGGATGCCTCCTAGTTTATTGAGGAACATTGCTAAGGTTCAACCTGCGAAGTCTAGGATTTTTAGTAAGACACCTACAATGCATAAGAAGCAAAGCAAATCTAAATCTTCTCCTAGGTGGATACCAACTGTTATATCTTTTGAGACTAGGAATAGCAACAAGTCTTCCACTATGCATAAGAAACTTAACAATCCTAGACCTTGCCATAAGTGGATGCCGACTGGTAGAATCTTTAAGAATGTTGGACTTAAGTGGATACCTACCGGAAAGCTGCTTACCGATGGCAATGCCATGGTTGACCGTGAAACCCCTAAGGGTTTGGATACTGATGTTACTAACCCATATATATTATATAAGTATATATCTATACTACGTAATATATAGTTCAATAACTATATATAATACATAAAGTACTAATGTAATAAATATAGATATAACTACTTACTATACTAAAATATATATTACCGTTATAGTACCTATATTATGGCATCCAGTCTGTAATGTTAGTGCAGGTAGTCCTTACTCAGTTGCAGGTACATCAATCATTTACTACATGAGAAGACGCAAAGTCTGGAGGCCTAAAGCAAGCATATCTCCTGCTTTAGGAGGTCTGGAAAGTCTATGTTGATGCATGTGTACCTATGACGTCTGTTCACATCAGTTCAGGCCTCGCTCGTCATCATTATGACGTTTGAACACCGCAGTTCAAGCCTCGATTCTCTATTTCCTCATTATGGTGTCTGCTGACAACACTTCAGGCCCCGTTCATCAAAGAAAAGAAGGGTGTACGATTCAGTGCGCCTTATCTTCAGAAGAAGAGAAATCTTCTTATTTTTTACCATTCTCAACAACATGGTTCATTCTTTTTCCATGTTAGCACAATCATCAAGCGGATCTACTTATCTTTGCTCGAATATACTACATGGTGATTATACTACGTGGTGATTAATGTTTGAAGAATGGTCATTCAACTCTCCTCCAACACCTAATATTCTATTTAAGGATGACTGGGATTGATGTTTGATGAATACTTCCAAGCCTCTACGAATGTTGATCATCTAGTTCCTGAAGCTCTTGTTCCGGTTCCTGTTGACTCAACTAGTTCACCTTCGTCAATCTCCATTGATCAAGATGAACCATCTTGAAGTATTTCTCAGACTACTCACGAAATCCAATCTCCAATTATTCCTCAAGGTGTTGGTGATGACTATCATGATATTGAAGCTGCACATGAATAATGATCTGTCTTCTGGTATTCCTTTCCCAAAACCAGATTCTGAAGAATCCCTCTCTTCACGGATTGTTGTTCCTTCCAATGTGCACTTTGTTAATCAACCACAAGAACATATAAGTAAATGTTGGCTAAAACGTCAAAACGGCTAAGAATGTGAACATGGAATGTCAAGTGATCATGGAGTTTATTTGGTATCCTTTATTTGAGATTGAAGTTTACTTTCACAATGACGTGATTTTGTTTTATCTTGAAGTCGAGGTTGGTTGGATGCATGACTTTCAATGATAACTTGCTCGTGATTAAGATTTAAGTTGAAGACTTGGTTTACCTAGTTACCAGCAGTCGAGGTGGATGGTTAAAGACCTGGCTAACTATCACTTTAAGGAGTTCCGTTGTAGTACTCAGTGTCACACGCACATGACGTTGTGGATAATCACAAAAGGTGTTAATGTCTCATACTTTGTTTGAGTATTGAGTACTTAGAGATTTGCTTGGAGCATAACTTCTCTACATCGCTCTTCCAACATTAGTGCAAGCTTAAGTCACAAGAACGGGGAATTCTACTTCAATTTCAAGTTTGGTATATCGGGTTTGCTCCACCAGTGGTCACTTCATATAGCCTACATAAGGGTTGGTTAAGATAGTCATAAAGAGTTTCTGCAGCAATTGATTCTCACAGGATACTTCCGAGCCAATATTGTTCTTCTCTCATGATCTCATGTGTAATGTGATGCTGATTCTGAGGTATCAAATCCAGCAAGGGGAAAGGAGACATACATCTGAACGCTCAACGAGTACAGGTGAAGAGCTTTATACTTCTTAACTGAAGATATTCCGGGAAGACAAATGTCACAACCGCAGAGATAATCAGTGTCTTGACTCATGGCGTTGAGTGTATTTTTCCAACTACGTGACCCATGGAAGTTACTTGTGTATTAACCTCTTACTCCCATTTTCCTATTTGATGGTTTATATTTATTTTATTTTTGTGAGAGAAATGAATTTCTTCATAAACATCTCGTTTCATATTTATTAGTCCGATAAAGATACTAAATTTTAGACGCTAAGTAGTTAGTGTTCTTTTCTCAAGAGTCGCTGCAATGAAAATGAGGTCCACATCAAGGAATTTAAACTTATTCATATATATTTTTCTCTCTCTCTCTCTCTCTCTCTCTCTCTCTCTCTATATATATATATATATATATATATATATATATATATATATATATATATATATATATATATATATATATATATATATATATATATATATATATATATATATATATATTTACTTGACTTTTCTTTGACAATGCATACTATGGAGCTTCACGGGGTAATTCCAAGACCTTAGACCTACTCGGAGTAAAGGATCCAAGGGCCGTTACGACGGAGAATTCAAGACTCAAGATGTACCTGAAATGAGTATCCAAGGTGGTTAGACCAAGACCTCACACATTACCGAAAGGAGGTCCAAGGGTCGGCGTAAGAGGGTAGTCAAGACCTAAAACCTTTTGGAATTAAGGATCCAAGGGCCCGATCTCGAACCGTAGCTTGTTAACTTAACTTTATTATACTTATTTATTATGCTACCATGATGTGTACCCAATTTTCAAAGCAAGGATTCTTTTAAGAAGACCAAAAACTAAGTATCGTCAAAACCTAACATCTTTAATTATTTTACACAATATATGGGGTGAAATAATTTGGTGGGAGCAAAAAGCCATAAGTCCCTTCGATGAGCTCTAAAGAGAACCAACTACTCCACGCTTACCATCTAACTTCTAAATAAACTCTATCATTTCGCGTTCTTCGCAAATTTAAAATCTCAAATAATGAGATCCGCGAATGCTTAGCCGATAATCGAATATTAAGATTATATTGGTTAAGGGGACAAGCTAGGGCTCAACACGCCTGGATCAAGTCAAAATTTTATTCCTACTCTCGCCAGCTGGAAAGTCAACAAGGTGTCAAAACA